>BQNB010073048.1:0-32233 GCA_026074375.1 Tanacetum coccineum
GTTGTTAAACCCAGACAAAACGCGCCCTCGTGGTGTATTAATAAAACTACGCGCACCCTTTCGGTGGGTGAATCTGCCACACCAAACGCACCCTTGTGGGTTATAATGAACCACGCGCGTGCGTGGTGGTGGAGATGATTTGTGGAGGGGCGGATGTAGTTGGCGGTTCGTTGTGGTGTGAAGATGGTAGAGGTGGTGTTAGCGGTTCGGTGTGGAGGTCGCCGAAAGTACTCGCCGGAAAATGAATGGGGGCGCCGGATTATAGTGAGAGAGGAAGAGGATTGTGTGAGGTTTAATATCATGAAAAAGAAACCCTAAATGATACTTGTGTATACATATAAATATATGAAACTAAAAAAATGTGGCAAGTTGGTTAAAGTTCGAGGTTGAGGCTGAAAATATAACTAGAGGGACCAAAAGTGAAATTTTTGATAACTAATTGTTCGGGGCTCGATTAGGCTAGTTAACGAACGATTAAAAATATGAAAGTTGCGCCATTGTTTTCTAAATAATTTTTCCAACAAAATGAGTACTCACTCAACTATTATTTTATAAATATTTTTATAAAATATATTAAAATGATTATTATTTATTAGTTTGGTACTATTAAGTGTCGCGAGTAAGCTTTGTTCGTAAAGTTAAAACTTTATTTTGAACATTCGCGTTTTTAAACAAACATTTTTGAATGAAATATTAAACGATTTATAAAATACTTTTTATTTAATAAAAAGTAATAATTAAATGTAAATTTAATTATTTTTTGTCGGTACGCGTTGTGTTCAAGATTTTTGCGAGGGCATTTCAGTCACCTTCTGATTGTTTTCAGGTCTCGGACAAAACTAAAAAGTTGTCTGAAATATCGTTTTACATCAAATTGCTTTAGGGTCCAAATCGTGAAAACATGATTTAGTGGTTCATTTTTGATAAATCAACTAAGAATTAATATATATATCCTTTTTCGTTTTCAAATCAAATAAGTTAAAAATAACTTCCCTTGAGAGATGTAATAATAAATATGATTCATTATTTAAAATATGTTCCAAAAAATTTTACCAGTTACGCGGTAATCGTTTTTATGTGACGATAAAATGTCATAAGTCAAAAAGTAAGATCGGAACTGAAAAGTCAAAGTTTAAAATAGTTATTTAAAATTCCGAAAATTTCCGGATGTTACACCATAGACTCTTGATTACAGGGGTGGCCAGTTAAATGTCGCTCCTATACTAGAGGTGGAAAATTTTACCAATTGGAAAAAGATGTTCATGTGTCATATCATTGGTATTGAACCCCAATTTAAAAACATCATTTCAAACGGTCCTTATATCCCTATGGCAGCTGGTCAAAGGAAGCCAAAGTCACAATGGACACATGAGGAGAGAAAAGCTGCTAACTTAGATTAGCGACTCAAAAGTCTCATTATGTATGTGCTTCCAGATGACCAAATGAACTCTGTCATAAACTGCTTAACTGCAAAATCTACTTGGGATGACCTGATACTATATCATGAGGGGGCCTTTGATGTAAAAGAAAGTAGGGTCATGGACCTGAAGTTGTGGTATAACGCCTTCAAATTCAAAGAAGGTGAATCTCTAACACAAACTTTAACCAGATATAAAGCCTTGATGAATGAACTAGTAAATGTTGGCATTAAACTTTCAAAGCTTGAGATAAATACTGGTTTTATAAATGGGTTACCAAAGAAGTGGCTAGCTTTCTGTCAAAGTCTTAGAAACACAAATCATGTGAAAGAATCTGAGCTTCCTTCTCTATTTGGTAAACTCAAATATGAAAAAAAAAACCTTATAAACAGTATTTATGATACTAACCAAGAGAAAACTCTTGTCCCTACAACTCTAATATCAACTTCCTTTTTCTCTTCCTTTATTGTCTAAGACTTTCAAGATAGTCCTGATGATGAAGTGGATACAAGAAGTAGTCAAGAGTACATGAATGACCTTGAAGAAGAATACCATGTAAGAGCCCTTTTAGCCAAATCTAAAAGGTTCTTCAAAAAGGTTACTCAAAGGTTTAGCAGTGCAAAAGCAACTGACCAAACTGAATGCCATAAATGTGGCAAGAAGGGTCATTTTGCAAGAGACTATTGGTCAAAGAAATTCGTTCCTTCATATCAGTCACCTTTTCAACCGAAACTTCTTCATTCATCTAAACACAAACCTGAACCGAGGCATACCAAAGACTTGGAAGCCAAGTACAACGAAGTCAAAGCTAAACTAGCCCTCCTCAGTTCCAGTGCCTCAACTCCCAGTTCGTCCTCAGGCAAAAACAAATGACTAATTGCTGAATCATATGATTGGGATGAAGAAGAAGTGTCATCTGATGACAATGATGTAACTGAAGTTAAAGCTCTTATGGCTCTTGCTGATGAAGAAAGAGTTTCTGTTGGCAAAGAAAGTGTCAGAAATGATGAATGGATTAAGATCTCTATGAAGAAGGTACACACTCTTCTTGAAATGGAAGATAATGATGATAGAAAATCCTTTCTAGATTATCTGTGTATTGATCTAAACAAACATAAGATTACTACTCCATAATCAAAGAAGTAATAAAACACATTATGAACTCAAACAATTCAATAATAATCATATTCAAAGGATAAACAAGATTATACCAAATTCCAAGAGCAAATAATGGTGATTTCACAAGAATTTCCCAAGAACACTTTATTATATTCAAAGCAAAACCTGGAAACTATGAACAATTCTGTCACAATCGCTTATAGATTCGAATAAACGCTTCTATTATGCTTCTTTGATGGATCAAAACCTGGGAATTGATGGTGGAGAGTGGTGGTAGTCGATGGTGGTGATGGTGGTTTGAAGGGGTGTTTGGATCCTTGGTTTGTCAAGCCAAGATCACCAAAAACACATTGTCTAAGTGTTCTAAACGAATTAAGGTTTGTGTGTGTAAGAGATATGGAATGAGGTGATTATGGGCTGTATTTATAGGCTAAAAATAGGTCAAAGTGCATCGCACAAACTTATTTGTGCACCGCACATCGGGTGTTAATGCACTTAGCATTTAATTGCATTTAATTTTTCCTTATACTGAAAAGTGCGCCGAACTTTGGCCAAAACCGCCATACTTTCTGCATATTCAGCAGTTGGCCTTATTCATGGTTGTAGATAATTAAATTCTCTTTCTGTGGCCGCTTGATTCAACTAAAACGGAGTTTGTATGACCGAGTTATGGCCAAAACAGTAAACAGGTGTCGAGAGATCTTTAACTTCAGTTATTTCTTCGTTTAAGCTTCAATTCTTCGTGTAATCTTCCGTTTTCTTCCACGACACATATCATGAACCTACAATAGCAAATATACTTGATTAAGTACCAAAAGTTCATGAGAAATGATCAAATAACGCCGCTAAAAACATGTATAATTTATGCGTTATCAAATATGTCAAAGATCTGTTGAGAAAGTATGACAAAATTGGTTCATCAATGAATACTCAAATTGTGCCCCCTAACATGTTAGGACCTGATCTCAATGGCCAAGCTATAAATGAGTCTTAGTATAGAGGTATGATTGGATCACTAATGAACCTAACTGCAAGCAGACTTGACATTCGATTCTCAACTGATCTCTATGCAAGACATTAAGCAAACATAAGGAATCCCACCTTATTTCTGTTGAGAATTTTCAGGTACCTAAATGGTACTCTCAGTCTTGGTCTTCAGTATCCAAAATGTTCAGGTCTTGACCTAAAAGGATACTGAGACTCTGACTATGCTGGATGCAACATGGATAGAAAAAGCACTTCAGATGCTTGTCAGTTGCTTGAAGGCAAGCTTGTTTGTTGAAGTGCAAATAAGCAGCAATCTGTAGCTATGTTCTCAAACTGTAAGCGATAAGATATAGCTTGTGCTGGATGTTTGTGCTTCATACTATGGATAAAAGAGTCATCCTGACTATGATATCATATATGAAAAGTTACCCATAACAATCCAATTATGCACTCAAAAAAACAAAGCTTATTGATGTCAGATCAAGAATCATACTTTCAAACGGGACATTGAATTCCATTTCATTCCCACTCTATATCAACTTGCTAATATCTTCACTAATCCTCTAGATGAGCTAACTTTCAAAAGATTGATTGTTGAACTAGGTATGCATGACATTGGTCAAACCTCAAGCTTTGTACTGATGAAGAAAAAGAAAACCTGAAGCTTCGCGCTTTATCCAAAAAACTGAACAAACTTTCATATTGTTAAATGTTAGTTCAGTTTTTGATATTACTTTAGCCTGCTTATGTGAAGTAACAGAAAAATCCACATATGTCTCATTCATGGTCATTTGCATGGCTTGTGTGGTTTCGTCTTTTTTTTTTTGCTTCGTTGGAGCACATTATTATTGGTCAAGTACGAATGAACAAAACATGATTTATTTATTTTCTTCAGTTCAGTTTATAAATATGATTTTATCACATTCTTCATATTTCTTGCGTGTGAAGTACTGAGCAATCACTATTATCCCAGTCATGGTTGCATGAGCATTTGGGATTTTGTCGCCTTCGCTGGAAGATTGATAATGATGAAGATTACAATAATCTGTTCAGCATAACATAACACCAAACCTAAACCTAGTTAAGCTTTTTCAAACATCAATCTCAAGGTCTGTTTTAAAACAAATGTGTTCCTCAAAAATAATATTATTTTATTAAAATAATTTCCTTTTCAAAGAAATTGTTTAATTAAAATATATTAATATAGGACATCCGAAAGTTAGAATGGCCTCATCATCTTTCTCTCACCTACTTTTTCAGTGGATAGACGGCTGTTCACTGTTCTAGATGTCAGATGCACGCTTTACTGACTTTCATTTAATACAAAGTTTAGCACACAGGTTGAAAACAAACCCTAAACATTCCTCATAACTTCATAAACCCTAGATATCTTTTCACCAACTCATAACTTCCAAATGGCAGTTATCAAATTGTCAAAGATAAAAGTGAAAAATTCGCAAATCATATAATCTACCATACCTATCACAACTCATTTTCTCACAAACACAGATCAAACTCACCAAAAACACACACACTCATAATCCAAAACAAATCAAATCATCAAAACCCTAATCACATCAAATGACAAACCAAGAACAAAATACTCCACAACAAGAACAACCCTTTGTTGCTGCTAAACAAGTAGGCTTCAATCATGAAGATATCATTCGCAACACAAACAATGAGGTTGCTCTTCTATACCCAGAACACAATAACAAGGATCACTTCAAATGTGTTTCTGATTTCATTTCCAAATGTTACCTTAGAAAACCATTTACCAGATCTCCAAACATGTATAAAGAATACCTAGCTGAGTTTTGGTACTGGGCTAAAGCTCTTGAAAACTCTAAGGTTTCCTTCTCAACCCCCACTGGTGGTATCTATGACGAAGTAGGGGTAAGCACATTTAGGAATTCCATTGGTGCATATTACCTCCCTCACTCTAGCGAGTATGTTGCACCACCGTCCATTGACATAGTGAGGCCATGGTTTGAAACAATTGGGTATGGAGAAGCTGTTCCTGCCAAAAGGACTCTCAAAAAGAGTCTTCTTCCTCCTAGGTGGAGTTACTAATGGCACAGATCATCTAGTGTTTAGGAGGTAAAACTAGAGTCTTTGATCAGATCACCAACAAAGATGCCATTATACTGTATAGTCTATCAAATGGGATCAACATTGACTATGCCGAAATCTTTTGGGAAGACATCATTATCAAGCTGAACAAGAAACATAGGGAAAATGTTGTACCATACACTAGATTTCTATCCCTATTTATGATGCACAAGATGAAGGAAGGCTGTGGAGATGGAGAACTCACACTCTACCCCACTCAAGTCTTCAGTGTCAACAATTAGGCACTGAAGCCCAACCAACCTGAAGAACCTCCCTTCACAGACCACATGTTGGCTATCTGCGCTACTGATATGCCATTGGTCTTTAAAGCTCCTAAAACCTCTTCCAAAGTTGAGAGTGTTTCCCAAGGCACAAAGCCTGGAGCTAAACCTGGACACAAGAAGATTTCAACTTCTTTAAAACAACCCTTTATGTCCAGTAAAGAGGTAACAAAAGGTGGGTCCTCTAAAGCACCCACCAGTTCCAAAACTGGTAATTCTAAGAAAAGAAAAGAGTCCAGCTCAGCCATGGACTCAAACCCAAGCCAGCCTCCAGTTTTTACACATGTGGATAATGGAATGCATAAAGAGAACCAGCAAGCAACTAGTGGCCCAACCTCTTTAGGGGTCACCAGTGAAGCAAGAGCCAATCCTCATCTCAGTAGTGGTATGTCAGCATTTAATTTAAATGAGCCTATTTATTTAGCATCTTTCATTATTCACTCTAAGTCTGCAATAGGAAATGATGCTTCAGTAGTTTCTACAACTGAAGCTGATCCTGGAAAATCTGCTCCTAGTAATTTTGTACCTCAACAACAGGGTATATGAAGGAATCAAAAACACTTCATATGATCAACTTATTTGCAGGTACTGACCCACATGCTCTTGCAGACCAAACCAAATCTGTTATTGAAGGGTTGGAAACTGTCCTCACTTAACCTAGAACAAGAAAAGGGGCCAACTCCATTGCTAGACAAGTTGAGGAAGAAGAAGCCTCCAACACAATCAAGTTAGAAGATCTAGCAAAGCTAGTGTCAAATGTGCAATGTAGCTTCAAAGACCTAGACTCACCTGAAGATGATCCTGTCATTGTTGTTGATGATAGTGATGAAGATGAGGAGGATAAGGTTCACACTACTACTGAAGACACATCAGCTCCAAAATCCTCATCTCCCAAGTCTTCTTAAATTCAAGAGCTCACCAACCAAGTCCTTATTCTTCAGTCTCAAAAGCACAAACTAGAACTTAAGAAGAACAAAGCTGAAGCTGAAGTTGCTCTCTTTAAAGCTCAACCCTTCTTTCCCAATATAGGACAGCTCAATGATCTTCTAGATCTTCCCTCCAAGTTCAATGAACTGACTGAAGAAGTAAAAGTGTTAAAGCAACAAGTTCATGAATTGGAGATTGAGCTACCAGGAGATTTGAAAGAAATTCCCTCCAAACTGGAAGACTTTACAAAGACTGTCACAAGTCTTACATCACAAGTTGCTGAACTGAAGACACTTTAGTGGGAACTTCCAGCGGAATTTGTTTCACTACCAATACAGGTTGCATCAGTTCAAGCTAAGTTAAACACCTTGGATGCTCTTTCAAGTCTCTTGCTAAATGTCACAAAAGCTTTGAAAAGGTTTGCTCAGGTTTTAGATTCTACCTCATCAAAAGCTAGAGATCAAAGCATTCCTTTAGTAGGCCAAGCTGACACTATGCCTGTTGAGGGGGAGAAGAACACAAACCAAGCAACTATCTCCCAGGTTTTTCAAAGAAGAGCTGAAAAGAATGCTGAAAAAGACATGAACAAACAACAACCAAAACCAACAACACCACCTGCTACAACCATCATTCCACCTATCATCACAACCACAACAACTAGAATGCAAACCCCTCCTCAAAATCCACAAAAGGGCTCCTCTCAACTTGAGAGGGAGCACATCAAGAAAGACAAGGGCAAAAAGGCTATGTCTTCAAAGGATGCTGAAGAAATGAGTACAGAAAGTGATTCTGATGATGAAACAACACGCGTGCCTGGTTCCATGGTTGAATCTTCTAAGAAAAAGGATTTCAAAAAGTTTGACTTTGTCACTGAAGATGAAGAACATGTCCATTTAACTGAAGAACAAACCGGTGCACAAAAAAATAGAGGAATAGGCCAATGCTAAGGCCGCTAGACGTGAAGGTGAAATAAAGAAAGAAGAGCTGATTGATCTTCTTGGTCCATAAGTGGTGAACAAGTACTACAATGATAAGTTACAGTATGACAGATACTGTGACAAAATGCTGAATAGAAAAGCAAAATTAAGAATCACCAACTGTGATATCTTGACTAGAAAGGGTCCAATTACTTTAAAAGTATATAGAGAAGATGATACAAGTAAAATCATTCTTGAGTTCAAAGCCAGTGACTTACATCTTGGTGAATGGAGAGAAGTTGTTAAAGCCTGCCCTAACAAAAAAGGTAAAGGATGGATGTCCATCTAGAAATAAATACAGGAAATAATGGACTATCACGGTACAACTGAAGCTGAACTAGGAATCGACTTGGATAGACCTCTAAGTGAACAGGATCCTTTGGATAGACTGAATGATCTACCAAACAAGAAAAGAAAGCATGCTGATGACATTCATCACTTCATTCAGAAGATTACATAAAGGATCAAGTCACATTTTCAATATAACTCATCCAGCTAGGTACTGTGCTCAAGAACTGTCCCCTACGTAGATTTTGTTTAACTCATATCACAGACAGAATTTTTTTGTTACCATTTAAGACATTAGAGATTTTCTCAATACACCATTTTATATGCCGCACTGAACAAGAAATCTATTACAGACATCACCAAGTCCAGGTTTGATGACCATGCCAGGACCTTCAGTTTCTCTTCTGGTTGCTGAAATTTATAAGAGAAACTTGAACCCACTCAAGCAATGAGAGTCATTGAGCAGCTAAGGCAATAGAATGTATCATTTTGTAATAACTTTATCTTTTGAATTTGTATTGTAATAAAAGTTAGAATGAAAGGTTATTAGTTTATGTTGTTCAATTTATATCAGTTGTGTAAGAAGAAGTTGTTTTGCTCACTTACAACTGATTTTAACTTAGGTTATTTGTATATTCAAATAGGGGGAGATGGTTGGGTTCAGTTCCTGAGCCCTTCAGTATTTTAGTAGATTTAAACATAAAATCCCTTAAGTATTACTCAAGCTGAAGTCTTTTCATTTTGAGTATGCTGAAGTATCTACCAGCGTCAAGCTCTCAGGTCCTTAGAAGATTGGGAAAGTTAAGCGTTCACTCATTTAATGCAGCGGTGACAGAAACTGAAGAAGGCTTTAGGAAGAGATTCATTTCAGGCTGGGTTGACATAACCAAGCCCTGAAAACCGCTGTCTATCTCGTTAACAGAAGTTAAAACATGTTGTTTCACTTCTAGAAGGTTTACAAGGCGGGAAAAAGATTGCTTTATGTCAAAAGGAATAAAGCAATCTCCTTGGTAAAGTAACTTCTAAAGTTGGTATAGAAGTACAACAACTTTCCTCAAAGGACAGTACCTAGTACTAGAAAGCAAAACGTGCATTAAATGGTAGTTCAACCACCCATTTAATGCTTGCCACGTAGTCTAGGTAAACTTGTAAACCCTAATCCCTTTGCCTATAAAAGGAAAGGGATTCTCAGAGTAAATATCATCTCTTCCAATTAATGTGATACAAATTGAAGAGTTTATTTATCCCTCAAACAAACTGAACGGTACTACTGAAGCTGAAGCTTTAGTTTATTCATAAGTAGTTTATTTTCTTACTCTCTTAACTTTGGTTAGAGTTTAAGTTCGAATGAGATAACACCCCAATTGTCATTCAACCACTTTGCTATTCCGCAAGCAAGGTCTGTCATAGATTCTTTATTTGATTCTAATAAAAACCTATACGTTGAAAAGTACTTATGTGTGTTTTAAACTTGTTCTTTATATTCTTCATATATATCTGTTTAAAACTTACTTTGTTGCCATGAAATTTGATTAGTTTACTTGATAAACCTTATATCAGAATCCAAGGGACCAACAGGAAAGACATGAGTTCTTCGTATACGTACAACATCGTGTATTTATTTACATACACAATAATTCGTGCTTTCACTTTGATATTAATAATCATGTGCATATATATGGTTGTATTTTTAAAACAACATATATGTTGTATTTTTAAAATATAAAGTCTAAGGATATAAAGTATAAAGGGTTATTTGTTTATTTTTGAAGTTATTTAAAAACAAATAAACTTATAAATTTACACTTAACTCCATATAATTTATTTAGAGAGATTTACATCAATATCCTAAAAAATTTGAATATTACATCAATATCCTTTTAAATTTTATTATTACATAAATATCCTTTTAAAACTTAAAAAATACTCATATATATCTAAAAGTGTAATTTATATATAATTTAATCAATTAATTTTCAATATTTTATTTAAATATAATTTAGCATACTATATTTATTACCTTTTTACCCCTCTCAAGATGTATAAAATGGTAATGAACTGAATAAACTTTTTTTCGCAGATCTCTTTTTCATCTCTTTTTTTCCTTAGTCATCTCCTGATGTTGGATTAAACCATGCTTACTTACATCTATTTTTTTCATAGATCTTTTTTATCTAATTTTTGCCTTACTTACAACCATGTGGAATAACTTTATTAGCGTATTTGTGGTAATGGGTTAATGGGTTTGTAACATCGTTTATCATAACTGCAAATGTGCTTTGTACAGAAGGCTTTTCCTTCAAGCTTTTAGTGGACCTTATTAAAATTTATGTTTTTTTAATCATAAGTAAAGAGATTATATGAACAACACATTTTTGTAGACTGGAATTGTATGATGTATGTGCGCATTGAAATCGAAAGGGACGTGAACGAAACTGGACGAGCAAAAAGTAATCTTGATGGGGAAGAAGGCGTCAATGTCAAATAAACAGGGGCGGCTCAACCTATTCGGAAGCCTAAAGCGAAGACTTTAAACGGGGCCTTTTTTTCAAAGTTATTTACTGAAAATCAGTTATATACAATTTAATTTTTACGCTTTTTATGTGAAATTTTTAATTAGTTTCTCGAAATCTATATACTATAATATTTTATTTTCAATTAATAAATGAGCCAATAAATCTATTATTTTCGATGACACTTTCAATCGTGACTTTAGTTTTTCTTTCTGCCGAATGGAATGCTGAAATGTGTTAAGCATTGTAATCCTATAACGTTCATATAAGTATTACTAAAAGAGCTTAGATTTATAATTTGATTAAGTATATCAATCGGTGTTTCATTTTCACACGTATAATTTCTCTCAAAACTCTTAGTTTCAAAAATAACTATATGTTGTTAATATCTAAAAATTCTTATAATATGGCTTAAAGAACAAGGTTCACACAACTACCTTTTTAGCTTCTTATCATATAAGGATTTTAAATTTTAAATGCTAAATAATATAAAGATACCTTCGTACACTCTAACTAAACTAGTCAAATTTACTTTCTAGTGATGTAAAAACTTGATCTGCAATGTATACGAATTAATCGGTTTTGAAAGTCTCTTTGCCGGTTTTTATAGTTTCATTGCCAACATCGTCATCATATTTTTCATTTCTACAAATAGCTCGTTTTCCTTTCAATTTTGCGATCTTCATTTATTTTTCTTTTAAATTTTTCTTTAGCGAAAACCAAAGCATCCTTAAAAGCAAATTTGATTGAAGAATGATATATGAATACATAATAGAGAGTCAGAGCGTGAAAATATGTTTGGGGTGTGAAAAAATAAACGTCAGTTCATGAATGTAAATAGTTTAATGGTTGTTATCACATGACTTAATTTAACCTTTGCTTATTTTTCCTGCAAAAATTAGTTTTTTATATACTTAATAAATTTAGGCTTAAATTTATACAACACTTAAGGTTAAAAAATGAAAAGTAGAAACAAAAGAGGCCCAAATATATGATTATTTAACATTTATCGGTTAATTGGAGAGTTTAATAATCAGATCTCTTAAGATGACAGCAAAAAAACACATTAGTGACTTTATATATATACAATGTCCTAAAAAATCCGGGGCCTTAAAAAATTAGGGGCCTAAAGCCCTAGCTTTACTTGCCTTACCCTTGAGCCACCACTGCAAATAAATGTCTATATTTGATTTGGGGATAAGGGTAAAAATGTAATTTGACTGGTGAAATTAATATTGAAATAAAAGTTTCAAGATAAAACTAGCTTAAATTTGATTGAATTATTGATTTGGGTATATGCTAGGGTTTTACACGTTTTGAAAGATATAGATGTAATTTCAAATTTTAGAATGATATTTATGTAAGAGTTAATTGCATAAATCGTCCCTGTGGTTTGTCGGGTTTAACGAAATTGGTCTTTAGAAACTATTTTTAACGGATCCTCTCCCTATATATATCTGACCCGTATCGGGTTTGGTCCTTTGACCAATTTTTCTGTTAGTTTGACTGTTTGAAATGATGAAATGACCACACTACCCTCATACTATTATTATTATTATTTACAAAAAGTTATTACTAGTATTATTATAAAAATGCTCACACATATTTAATACAAAAGCAAGATCAAACAATGTCTATATTTTTTTTCTTCCTGCTATACGTCACCAACAAACCCACTAAACAAAAATTATTTTCTTAAGTCTGTCCTCATTCATAGAGAAAAACCATTTGAAACATTAACATAAACCATTGTCACCATCATTCCGTCATTGAACTCGCAACCATCACATCCTTTTCATAACCTCTAACAACACAATCACCACCACAACCATCAGATTTACCGTATGACACCGGCGGGATCTACCGTAAGCTGCCACCACCAAACATTAGTTTTATAGATCTGGATTTTTTTGAGCTTAGGAATGGGGTCTTAACATCGGGTATAGGTTTGTGTTCAGTGGATTTTGCGACATCAGATTTAAGTGGTCTAGAAGTTAGAAGACGAATTTAGAAGATGAACACTGTGGCGGTGGGGTTATTTCCTTCGGATACTTTTGTGGTTTAAATCCATTAAAAAAATGTGGGGTTGAGTAAAAAATTGGGGTCGAAGAAATTTAAGGTTGAAGATATTTGGTGGGTATTAATGTTTTCGCGGTAAGGGTTGAAGAAATTTTGGGTTGAAGAAAATTTGGGGTTGAAAAAGTGTGTAATCTGTGAATGTGAATGTGTGTTTAATTGTGTGTGTTTTTAATGATGAAGTGTGTAATTTGTGAATGTGGTTGTTAACTAAATAATGAAGAATGGTAAATAGTTTCAAAAGAAAATAAGTTTTTCTCTTTGAATGAGCACTGAAGGGGTTTTTTATATACAAAAAGACACAATTACCCTTTCATGTGCACGTCACATGTCCAACTTAACGGTCAAACTAACAGAAAAATTGGTCAAGGGATCAAACCCGATACGGGTCACAACCACAGGGAGAAGATCCGTTAAAAATAGTTTATAGGGACCAATTCCGTTAAACCCGACAAACCACAAGGATGATTTATGCAATTAACTCTTGATGTAATATTAAAGTTTTATAAAGATATGAATGTAAATGCTTAATTTATTAAAAATTCAGCCATTAAAGTTTTATTAATTACTTTTTTTTTTAAAAGTTTTTGTTTGTCACAAATTTGACACATATTTTTATGTGTTTTTTTTCTCCATCAAATTATTCTACAAAAATTTCAATTTTGACTAAATTGAATTCAATTTGGACTTCTTTTAACCAATGAGATCGCACGATTTTGCATACGTGTCAAAATCAAGAGACCTGATTGGTCTAGATTTTTTTCTATAAGATTGTTTTGCTAAGAAAACTCCAAATTGATGTAACTTTTTTGTGCAATACGTAGAAGGGGGTGAATACGTTTTTTTTAAAAACTTTAAATCTTTTGTATCAAATCGCCAATCAAGTTAGATGTAATATGAGAGGTCTCGATAATAGATTTATAATAACAAGGGCATATCTTAACAATACAAGCACAACCACAATATTAACTACAAAGTACTACACAATCACAATTAACACAATATACGCAACTATCCACACAATCATGAACACAATGCAAATATAAAAGTAAAATGATAAATGTAAATAAAAGCGTAAAGAGATAGGTAAAAAGAAATGCAAACCGGACACGATGATTTATAGTGATTCGGTCACAAAGCTCCTCTCCGCCTTACTACACTCCCCGAGTACCCAACTCAAGAGTTACTTCACTAGTCAACAAGCTCCCTTCTCGGCGGAGAAAACCTTACAAGTTGCTTACATTATTTTCTGACACTAAGCTAGATGTCGAGTTCTTACTCAAGTACAACCAAACCCGTTATGTTTTATGGCCCAACATAACAAACATTGTGTTATAATGCCTAAACGCATAAACCATGTCGCTTACATTATTTTTCGACACTAAGTTAGATGCCGAGTCCTAATCTTAACTAGAACTAATCTACCACTCACACTTGTATTTTGAGGACTAAAATACTAACCGAATCTCACACTTATGTTTCGGACTAACACACTAGCCAGATCTAACTACTACTAAAGATTGTAAGACATGGACCCGATATATATGTAACAAATGTTACAAATGGACTAAATAGACTACATAACTTCGTATGTTGATGATGACAAAAGTTCATCTCTTACACTTGAGGAAAGAAAGAATGGATAGATTATTGGATCACATTTAAACATGCTAAATGATCAAAGATGTAGAGAGATGAAGTGAGATTTAGAGAGAGAAAGAACTGAAAGAAATCTGTGCAAAAGGGTGCCAAAAATGCAGGGAACAATCCAGTATTTATAAGCAAGGGAGGGGAGCGTCTTTACTGTAGATGCTCCCACGGTCCTAGATATATCTGGGAGCCGTTCTCCCTATATGGTGTCGTCCTAGTGGA
The DNA here is from genome assembly GCA_026074375.1 of Tanacetum coccineum. Classification (NCBI taxonomy): domain Eukaryota; kingdom Viridiplantae; phylum Streptophyta; class Magnoliopsida; order Asterales; family Asteraceae; genus Tanacetum; species Tanacetum coccineum. Next base: position 14,571 of record BQNB010073048.1, read on the forward strand.
CGCTCTCATTTGTCTTTTAGTGGGAAATGTTTATCTGGTGCATTTTTGTCCTTTTTTGGGGAGGGAAACCAGATTTAAATATTTTATTAATTAAATAAAACATTTCCTTATTAATAAAAATATTTTTTATATTTTTATTTTTATAAAAAGGTTTTATTACATTTGTAAAAATGTAAGGTTTAAAAGATAAAAGGTTTATCTTTGATCATCCTACAAGTTTAATGTTTGTTTGTACGTACCTTATGTGATTTACATCGGGTGCAAACAAATGTCAGTGTTGATGCAGACTTGAGACGTCGAGAGATGTTGATGCATGTATGCATTGATAATTTATGATTACGAGTACTTTGTTCACTTTACGTTGCGTATTACAAGTTACATGTTTGTCATCACCAAAACATAAAGAGACCGTATAGATTAAATATCATAATATTTGTACTAACAATCTCCTCATTTTTTATGATGACAAAATATGTAAACTGTAACTCATATTAAAGTTTGAAAGTTACTCGTTTACACTCCCCCTACCTCCCCCTTTTTGTTCGAAACAAAAATGCACCCGCATGATTTCTCATCACCAAGGAAGCGCTCCGAGTATATAGGTTGGTTAGGTTAGAATAAGGTAGATGCTCCAAGTATATAGGTTGGAGGTATGAGAAGAAGGTAGGTGCTTTGAGTATATAGGTTAAAGGTATGAGAAGAGGGTAGGTGATCCGAGTATATAGGTTGGAGAAGATGTGAGAAATAAAGGTTGAAAGTGATTTTGTGTTTCTTGGATAGTTTAGACAAGGTCATGAGAAATGAGAAGTAGACATGAGAAGAAGATAGGTACTTCAAGTATATAAGTTGAAGGTATGAGAAGAAGATTTGAAATTTAAAGGTGATTTTGAAGTGGAGGAGGTGAAGTATTTAGAATATGGATGAAACTTTCATTGTATTTGACGATCCTAGATCCTATCTTTATTTAAAGGTGAGCTTGCATCATCCTAGTGAAGTTTTCTATTATCACGGTTTAACCAACTCCTCGATATTTACTCACATATCTTCGAGCTCCCTCTTGCTTATTGCACCCTCATGATAATTACACTCCTTGTATATTGACTCTAGCAGATCCATGGATCAAATAAATTACCATCAGTGCTCAAGATGTTTGATGATTGCAATATAAATGAGTAGAACTCTTGCAAGTGCTCCCCCTTGGTGTATGCCCCCACTTGTTTGGGGCACCAAGGAATTAAGATATGGATGCGTGCTACAAAACAAAGTTAGTAGACAAGTGCACATATATATAGCAAGACATTAGCGGGGAACTAGACATGCACTTATAGATGTAAGTATTCTAAAGTATGACACTATGAAAGAGAATTAGAAACTAGACACATGCAATCATTATTTTAAAATCATAAATGATAAAATAAAAAGAATCGATACCTATGTTTAAAAACTAAGATTCGACCGACTTTTAATAAACGAGAATGTGATTCGTTTATTGATTGACGCACAAACATTATGAGAATAACCTTTTAAAGGTAGATAAATGTCACTTAATATCTTAACGAGATATGCCAAGATCTATACTTTAAAAGGATAAAAAGAAAAAATAAGATGAGGATGGAGACGATATGCTCATTGGGTTGTGAATTGAAATATTCCATAGAGTGAAAAGTGGGGAAAGGGATGAGCGAGACTAAAGAGGGAAGGTGTTTACAGAGGTTGTCAGAAAATGATTATATAATTCATTTGTACTAACAATGAAAGCATGGTAAAAAAATGATCTGATGTTGATCTATTCAGACAAAGGTGGCACCGATTGCGAATTCAAAGGTTTGTTTGTTGTTTTGTTGGTTGTCAATGTTGATGAACAAAGGTGGGTATGTGAAATGAGGTGGTAGTTCTTTCATGAGGAATAATATATAGTGGTGACAACAATACGGGTGTACTTCAATAACACTTGAAGATTGAATATCTTCTTTATGTTCTTCACTTTCTAGAAAGTGGAAAGTTTTGCGAAGGAGTGACATTTGCATTTTAAAAATTACCTAAATATTTCGGATGAAATAATTAAGTTTAGTAACAAGACTATTAGAAGAGAGAAGAAACGTTTAGAAGTGAGAAGTGTAGGTCCTTGGTTTAGGATCTATATAGCCTTTGTAAGACAATAGCTAACTTGAATAAATCCAAATCAACTATGTGAGAATGAATTGAGATAAGACGTATGCGAGATGTGAGGACCAAGGTTTGTATGTGAGGGGATTTATTGTAAAGGATGATTTGTAAGTTTATCGATTGTAAGGAATGTGTTTAATAATGAGACGCATTTCATTATGAAATTTACTTGACTCTTGAAAACATAAGCAACGATGCTTATGAGTGTTGGGATATGAGGATGACCCATTGATCTATAGAGAGATATTGGGTATAGGTTTGGGTGTAGAGTAGACGTCAACTCATAGCAGAAGAGAGGAAGTGTTAGGTTATGGAATAAAAAAAAATGAATGGTGTTACAAGCTGCTGTCGGCGGTCCCAGATATATCTGGGGGCCGCCAGAATAGGTCTGGGGCCCACAGGACTGCCAACAGGAGAGGAGTTAAGGACTTGACGAATTTTGTGAGATGAGCGACATTTTAATTTGCATTTAACCAATTAAAAATGCTTAAAATACTTTGGACGAAGTAAATAAGTTTTCACGACACGGAATGGAACACGGACCAGAATCGAAACTAGAAGAAAAGAAGAGAACGATTTATGGAATGTGTTCCATTATTCCTAAACCTTAACGAAGATAATTTAACGATTCACGCTTGAGGGGTAAAGAGAGAATGTCGGCGGATTACAAAAAGTGTTCCATCATTCCTAGACCTAGACGAATATAATTGAATGATTCGTGCTTGAAGGGTAAGGGAAGGAAGGTCAGCGATATTATCTTCAGACGCAACTTTTTTGATGGAAATGTTTTATTTTTGGACATTATCCCGAAGAAAATGGTGACGTATCTCGATGTGTTTCGTCCGTGAGTGAAATAAATAAATAAAGAAGAAAACAAACAAAGATGGAAGCGACAAGTTTGACAATGTCAAGACGGATGGTGGTTAGCGTACGATGAACTACATCCACGAAGTTATGTAGCTCTTCTCGAGAATTGCGAATGTTCATAGAACAATCACACGACGAGGTATGAAGTTGTCTTAAAGGTGGCAGCGTAAATGGTGGATGAAAGAGATTAGCCATCTATATGGTTGTAGAGGCGTGATTGAATGAGAAGGTAGAGGTGTGATCATAATTACCCGAAAGACAAAGAATGTTTTCCTTGAAGAGAAAGAGTGTTTTCGTTGAAGAGAAATAATGTTTTCATCAAAGAGAAAATGAGAGTGTTTTAATTTATGTTGTTAAAAGGTTTGAATATGGATTTTCGGATATGACCTTTAACGTTTGCGATCGCAAGTTAAAGATACTTGAATATTTCGGATAAAATATTTAAGTTGTCAAACCTACTTGGAGGAGTGTTAGATTTGTATCTAACCTTTCCTTGACAAAAGAGTGGGTTATTTGGAAGAAAGTGAGATGATGATTAAGGGAATGTGTGAATGAAGACTCTGGGAGATTTAAGACCATTTTATGACTCTTTTGACTTTTTAGATTTGTGACATGGACGCGAAGAAAAATATTCTAGTGTGAGAAAATATATACCTAGATGCATAAGACATATAGATGTAAATATGCAAGTTTATCTAAGCATGCATCAACACAATAATCAACGAGATTGATGTGTACGACTATATAACATCTAAAAGTTAATTGTTATACATCAAACTGACATAGTGTAGGTGCACAATTAATACGTAAGTCATGTAAGATGACGCATACAAAACATGATAATTTTAAATGCAATCGTCATGTAAAGCATGTTAGCATTTAGCATTTAGAAGCATGTGTTATTTAGATAAACTAAGAGGGCTAGGTACCATAACACCGTAACACCGAAAAAGTGTAGCCACCTCAGCGCCACACCAGCTTTAACATTTTAACACCAACGCACTAATTATAACACCCCAGAACACCACCTTTTTAGGACCCACCATTTTTCTTTTTTCCAATTTTTAAAACAAACTAATTTCATTTCATTAACTAAAAATTAAAATTACAATACTAAAAAAACATTCAGAATTAAAAAAACATTGGAAAAAAAATACGAGAATAAAAAAGTCTATGCGTCGTCCTCCGGTGCAATTTATATTTGTCTTTGATGGCTTTTAAAATCTGCCCGTTGGGGCATTTAATTTTTTTGAAAAAATATTTTTTAAAAACTAATATAGCCGTTGCTATTTAATGATTTTTGAAAAAATAATAAATTCAACATATAACCGTTGGATATTCAAAAAAATAGGGCGCTGCCAGCGTTGGTGGCTCAACGTCGGGGGTATCATAACGCCGAGCAACACGATGCCACGTGGGCATAACGTCGGCTCCAGCGTTATGATACCCAGCGCTCTAAGAGATATTTTATCTAAATTGCTAGAAAAAGACAAACACATTTCCAATAGACATGCATTTAATAGCTAAGCAAATAAACGTTGAGCATCAAGATAATCATGAAGGCATATAATTGCATTACATGGGAGCAAGTTATCATCTTGAAACTTCAAAGCACATACATAAGGTGCAGGTGGTCTAGATTACTAGGGAGAATCCTAATTTCTACTTGTTTAGTATGCACTCCTAATAAGATACAAAGTCCATCAATGTAGACTATCATTAGGCATATTTAGGAAGAGCCATTTAATCAAATTAATGAATGAATATGAGACTATCACTAGTAGTGCTCAATTTAGGCTAAACACGGCCATTTTTACGGGTTATACCACGAACCCACCTTCACTCTTGGAAGCAATTCAACCGTTATGTCAAATTGAATTTCTAGTGCAATAGATTCTCGAGTAGTTATTCTCATGTTAGACAAAATAGAATTCCCATATTTGCCTAATGAAGTGTAGCAAAGATAAAATTTGTATTGTCTTTTCATACAGGGCCTAATATGACTCAACTAACATGCTTTAATTCTGGTTCACATAACCCTAATCAAGATGTGTAGAATTCTAGGGTTAAATGAGAGAGAAAGCAAGTTGTTGTAATTTTAAGAAAGAACGAGTCATCTAGAACCTAGGATTCTGCTTAAGAGTGTCAATGTGTAATGTATTATATTGAGAGTGTTCAAAGAATGCACATTTGCATGTCTTTTAAGAAAGAAATCCAGTTAACGTTACTAACCTTAATAGATCTTGTGAATGTTTCTTTGTAGAAACAATGATGATTTACTAAAGGTTAGTTCCATGTATGTTGGACTTGTAAACATGAAAATGATAAAAGGAAGATGTTTAAATTTCATGCCATAAGGCGAATCTACCTAAACCAAAGATGAATCTAGGACGTAGGATCTATCGATCCGTAGAGATGCCAAATTTAGGCAAGGATCATTTTCTTGGTATTTAAGATGGTGTTGACATTAGGTTATTTGGAGAAGCTTATATAAGTTATAAGTGTTCTCGGTTTGAATTTACAAAAATGACATCCAAGTCTTGCTTATCAAGTTGGAGTACTTATGAGTTTCCCGATGAAAATTTATAAGTCATCAATCCTACTTAGAGTGTGTTAAGTTTAACATGCATAATTTGACCATAGCTAATAACATAAACATTTGAACACGTAGACTCAATGAAACATCTTCATTGCAAGTGTGAGTTGCAATTTGATGAATATTCTTACTGTCTTGAAATCGATTTCGTGATTTCATGTAATAACTGAGGATGGTTAAACATGCAAACTCGGAAAAATATCTTTGGTCATTTTATTGATACATCCTTGATCTAGACAAATTCAAATCTCGATTTCATGTTCATATTCTAATTTTGTAATTAGATTGAATAGTGAGATTGATTATCGTTTAAATAATAATCATCTTCATGTTCGAAAACCTCTTACAATCACTTATTGAAAGAAAGCATGATAATGGTTTGTGAAATATGTTCAATTATTCCTAGTCCTAATATTAGATGGTTAAAAGGTTTGCATTTAGTGAAAAGGAAATATTATGCTTATTTGGTAAAGTAAGAAAAAGTTTTGATGAGAACACAATTTGAGTTTTGAGTTATGCTTTCGAATTGTTTAAGCAAAGTTACATATGTTGTGCATCTGCTCATATTTGGCTTTTCGGATATGACGACTTTACCAAGTGCATTACAAGGTAAATTACTTGAATATTTTAGATAAAACATTCAAGTCGTCAATCCTACTTCATTGTGTATTTTATGCATATATTTGCCAAATATTTAGAACATAACTATTGGACAAGTAGACTCAATATGACATCATTTAAGCACAAGCAAAGTTTAAAATTACATTTTCTTTTACTTAAATACTAATGTATTAATATGATCTTTTCTTTTGTTTAAACAACCTAAGGTCAAACAAGGCATGACGATGAAAAGATTTAGATATCTTGTTGAAGGAGAGTTAAAGTGTTGGAAATATTTTGGTGATGGGTTTTAACGTGTGATCGTATTAAAAGATATTTGTGCATGACAATATTTTCCAACCTACTTGACAAAGTATTAAACTTTCATTTCTAAGAAGTTACCACACTCGAAGTAATTTACAAGATGTTTATGTAAAATTTGTAATATGGTGATCTATGCGTATATGCAATGTACAAACAATTCGAACTCTAATGCAAGAGATTCTGCGTTACTTCCTCTTTACGCATAATCCGGAAACTGAGTAACAAACAATCAAAATGTACATGGCACATGTATTAGTATATAAAGTAGCTCAATTAAAGTTAGCCAATGTAGTTAAAAATATCTATTGACAAAATTAAGACACAAGTAAACACACATAATCATTTAGCATACGCAAAAAGATATTCGTCGTCGTTTTATATATTAGATACAACGATGTATACTTAGATCGATTTTATTTGAAAATAAAGTAGTTTCCTCCCTATTTCAAAAGTTAATCAAGATCAATATTTTGAAAAGATAAATACACCGTTTTTGAAAGATACATCGACTAGAAATGCCCGACTCGAAGGAAAAGGTAAAATGCAAGTTTTACGTTAAAACAAAACACAAAGTTTTGACCACTATGTAGTATTTTGCATTTATGACTTACTTAAATTTGGAATAAAGACTTGGAAGTATTTTTAAATGAAATAAGACTCAATTACCTTTAAAATGGCGAGTGGCACGACTCCTACGGACTTACGGTTGATTTTATATGAATTTTCAAAGTTTGCCAAGTTCTGACGAAATAGACAGACGGCCCCCAGAAAGGGACTGCCCCTATATTTATTAGGGGTCAGTCCTAATATCTAAGGGAATGCCACCAGTGACCAAAAACATGTTTTTTTGTACAAAATCATTTGGTGACTTAACGGAAGGACGTAGGACTTTAAAAAGTTGTTCCCGCGCATAAAATGCGTGTTTTAGACGTCATTTCTACTCTTACGACATAGACGAACATATATTGACACTTCCAAGCTCTTTTGAGAGTTTTTTCCTTCAAGCTAGTATACGAAGTATATTTAATAACAAAACTAGTATGAATCAAGCAACAAAATACTTTTCATATTTAATCCCCCTTCATGGGTATTTTGATACATAGATCGTACTCTATTTTTAAAAAATATTTATTTTTAAAACTAGAGCGACGTGGCTCCTGATACCAATTGTAAAATACGTAGAGGGGGTGAATACGTCTCCGTTTAAAAACTTTAAATCTTTTGTATCAAATCACCAATCAAGTTAGACGCAATATGAGAAGTGTCGATAATAGATTTATAATAACTAGCGCATATCTTAACAATACAAGCACAACCACAATATTAACTACAAAGTACTACACAATCACAATTAACACAATATGTAACACCCCCAAATCTGGGTAGCAGCGGAATGTTGAATATCCGAGGGCGTCACTTCATAGATCAATAGCACAAGATATGAGAACGACCACTAAACGTGTCGTTTTAAAAAGATACATTGAATTAACAAAATACTTGTTCATTACATAAGCTCATGGCTTCAAATTGTTCGACAATAAAGGTAAAGATTTCGGTTTATAACAAATGTTCCCAAAATGTAATACGACCCAAATCTTTAGTATTGACTTTCTCCAAAAGTGACCCCCAATGTATCTGAGCACCTCGTGCCTTATTGACCTGAGAAAACATGCTTAAAATGTCAACATAAAGTTGGTGAATTCATAGGTTTATGTAAATCAATAGTAGGACCGCAAGATTTCCAAGTGTATGATTAAGCAACAGATGCAAACATCATAACAAAGTTAAATACTTTTCTTAAGCTCATGACACTGAAGCTCGACATGTATGAATGCAATAAATTGCCAGCATTTCCCGTGAATGATGTTCTAACCCGCAACATCCCAAATCCGAAATGGTATACGTTTGTTGTCTAGCAAACCGACACAGTGAGCGCTACTCACCCAAACGGGGATGTCAATCCCAAATAGATCTATTTATAACATTCGCGCTCACAATCTAGTAATTGACAGTTCATGATAATGGGCTCAGTGGGTTATCGCTACTTAGGCAAACACGTAATCATAGTATAAAATGTACACTTGCGTCCAATTTGTAAAACAAAGCATGTTCTCACCCCAAAGATGTAAATCATTTAAATAATTGTAAAACATGGGGCTATGAACTCACCTTAGTAAATAGTCCTCTGAAAATGATAAATATATCCAAGTATGGCGAATGAATCACACCGTCAAATACCTAAGTAAATACGGCCAGTCTTAGTCTACAAGTTTAGGCTAACGACTCAATGCATAAACTACAATAAATTGCTAGTTTATATATACTGTTATCACTTGTGTGGTGGTGCACATGTTTATTGTATTTGTATTTACTTGATGGCTCTTGGAAAAGTATACGATTACACACGTTCAAATATATGTATAAACGTTATTAATAAATATTCATATTTATTAAGTCGTGGTTTAACTCTATAAATATCCCGGTAAATATATAACCTGTCTTGGTATGTTTAATGTTATTAAAAATCGCCATTTGGTTCTGGAAATATCCCTTAAAGTTCTTTAAATTACAAAAACAGTCTCTATTTATGAAAACAATAACATTTACCACTTATAACATTTAAACCCTAGGTTTCCATAATTTACACCTTAGTCCTATATGTTTCAAACAGCCTCTTAAGTTTCAGAAATGTCAAGACAGCCCCTAGAATTTACAGAAAACAGTTTTGACAGTTTTAACCTCACGAAGTTTACAAGTTTACACTTTATTCCATTACTTGAAAAAAGTCACATTTTAAGTCCAATTAAGTTCTAGCAAGTGGCATTTGGTTTTAATGGACTCCAATAAGCCATATAAGCTGGGTCAGCTTATAAATAAGCTTAGATGAGCTTAATTTGGCTTATTGGGCCTTATTAGACTTGTAAAAGTCCATTAAGCTAATAAATGGTCCATTTAAGATTCCAAAAGCACATAAGCACTTATTTGGCTTATATAAGCTTATGTGAGACTGTTTGGTTGAAAAATAAGCTCGGGTGAGCTTATTTGAGCATATCCGAGCTTGTTAGGACCTTAACCCGAAATGTTTTTAAAGGTCCATTGGGGTTTCACTACATGATCCAACTTATTTTCTTATCTCATTAAGCACTTATGATTATAATTAATCTATTTTCACTGTATGGCTTATTCAATAAGCTAGTAAGCTCGTTAATGGGCTTTTGAGTCCATTAAGAGTTCGATAAGGCCCTTTAAGCTTTTGGACTCACTCCTCTAAGGTCCATTAGCTTTTCTAAAGTTATTATGTAGTTCATATAAAAGCTACTTAACCTCACAATAAGCTATATAAGCTTATTTTGTGGCATATGGGTTTTCGTTTTTTAGAGTACATGAGAGTCTATAATAGTTCAATAAGCATATTAGGTCCCTAAATAAGCTCGAGGGGGCTTATTAATAAGTTGTGGGCCCACCAGGTTGGCTTATTGGGCCTGTTTGGTTTCGTACGGGGGCTATTGGGCCCAATAGGCCCACTAGAGGTTTCTTTCATGCATATCGTTTATTCCAAAGAGTTTTAAGAATTTTATAATCCCTCGATAAGCTCAAGTGAGCTTATTTATAAGCTATGGGCCTCAACCAACGGACTGTTGGGCCCATTAGCGTCCGTTAGTGGACTGTTGGGTCCAACAAGGTCCATTAGTGGCCCATTAAGCTTATTGGTGGTATAAATGGCTTATTAAGATTACTAGCACCAAAACGAGTTCATGTAACCTATATATGCGTCGAGTTCGCCACATGCATACGTGTAACGAGTTCGTATACGCCTTCCCAAGCCTATTCGTCAAGTTTACTTAAGAAGTTTACGTGTGGTTTTTATGTATTTCGAGTATAAGGGTTTTGTATCCACCTTGTTTTCCTTACCCGCGGTTAAACGAAAATGTCTAGTCCATATTCGATCATTTTGTACATTTTTATCGCGTCTTAGCACCACACAAGTATCATATGAGCATGTTTAAGTGCGTGAGCCATGTATGGTTGCATTTTGCACATATATGGTCACGTTACTTGTTAGTTACCAACTAACGTGATCGAAGACTAGTAAATAAAGAAAGAATGCACGATACGAGTACGTATAAGTTTAGTACATGACTTACAAAGGGTCCTAGCGACTTGGTTGACGAGTTTGGACGCGTAGAGTGCTAACCCAACGTATACATGATTGAAATCACCCGATGTACGCCAACCCTTGGCTCGTGTACCTCCTTATGCACTTGTATAGAAACCTTAGTGTTGTTTGTAGGTTCAAATGAATTATGATGTTGTTTGTTTGCGTCTTATGACCCGAACAAGGGAAGAGACAAAGATGGTTTGGATTAGAGAGAGTGTTTAGTGTAGGTGTGAGTTGTAAGAGTGATAAATGGTAAATGTGAGTGAGTATTTATAGGCAAGATATCTAGTTACATCTCCTAGTCCCTCAAACAACCAAATCGTGCCCTAGTCTTGGTGGTTTTGTGGTTTCTAGTTAATCACACATGGTTTTGTTAATACTACTAAGTACATGTCTTAATTACAAGATTTTGGTACAAGATTTACCAAGATTATGGAAAATCTTATGATGCATGTATGTTGTTTGTGTAGCCGCGGGTATCCAAGAGAAAGAGAACAAAAAAAAGGTTTTTATCCATTGTGCAATAAGCTTGACTAGGGACATTAAGTACAAGTTTTAATTAAGTTTAGGTTGTACAAGTACTTAGGGATCATTAGGAGATTTTCTAGGAAATTTTGTGTGTGTGGATTCTTGTTTCTAGTCGTGGCATTAAAGAGAGAATAGAGAGGGATTAATTTGGCTAATTTGGGACAACTAGTACCTTCCTTAATTGCCTAGGATTGTACATGTACTTTGGAGAATAAAACAAAGATTTGCTGGTTGGTTTATGTTACCCATATTCGGCTAAATGGCTTAATAACACAAGATTTGAATAAATTTTGTGTTTAAGGTTTAAAAGTGGGTGTTGATTTGAGTCTAGGTAAGTCTAGGTATTTTCGAGGTGTGTCTAAATGTATTTTATTGCTAAATGTAAGCCTTTTACGTGACCAATAAAAATAAAATACGCAAAGTTAATAATTATCTTCTTAAAAATTATATGACACTTGTTTGACGTAAACCTTAACTTATTTGGTGACCGTCTACGTTAAATGATTATTTCTAGTCTACGCGATTTAGTTTAGAAGTTAAATTAAAAGTAAACACGTATCGGACTAAAATAAATAGTGACGAATAATAGGAATCGTAAAATGACCTGAAATTGAGAAATGTTACAATGTGTATTCCTTCAATGATGGTAGGATTTTTGAGGCATCTTGTGGGCTTCTATTTCCTACCTCATTTTCCATCATACCTAGACTACCTATAGGCTCATCATATTCATTGGTAGACCTAATCATGCCATGCACCTAGGTATCTTAACCATAACTATCTCACTTTCTAAATCCTCCTCATATGTTTTCTTAAGCTGTGACTTAGGTAACTCAGTATTATCATCTAACTTATGGGTCTCCTCATAGAAAGTTTTCATCCAAAGTTGATAAGTTCTCAAAGGAGGTTCATCACTATCTGGTGCAAAAGGGGAGCCTTTTTTCAAGGTTTTAGCTAACCATCTTAATTTATCTAAGTTAGAATAATTATAACTACACATTTTAAATGACAACTTTATTTACAAAATAGACAAGAGGGTTTTTACGAACAAAGGGAACGAAGAAAAGATAGACTACTCTCATATATATAGGGGACGTAAGAGTTTAAGTTAAGCATGCCGTTTTACCCTCTACTTGTAAGCCTACTGTGTTGATTTCTCTCATAAGATATGAGATAATGGGCTGTAAGAGAAACATTGTGAAGATAACAAACATTAGAATCATCTACAGTAAGGCCATATAAAAATAGCAAAATATCAATGTGTAGGCCTGCTTTAACAGTTTACAAATAACGCTTTTAGCTGTAAATACTATATGAGGATGTAAAATGTCTGAACTGAATAAAATTCTGATATCATAACAAATCAAATATCTCACAATTCATTAAAAATCAAAGTGAAAAGGAAAAGGCAGACTGGTGAGGTTTTGCAATTTCAACTCTTTTAATTTATTAGGTGGAGAATTTACCTCAAAGGAAAAATCACATAGAAAAAATAACTTTCAACTAATGGCCAAAATTTGCAACTTAACTTCTTTGTTGTAAATACAATTCTAAAACGTTATTAGCGGGTCTCAACTTAGTTTTCTATTAACTTATTGTCAAAACATAAACTATTGATTAATAAGCATTAATGAGCATATAACAAACTTAAATCAGAATTGTATATACTTCAACCTTGAGCAGGTGTCTAAGCAACCAATTATATTTATACATATCAATAAAACATACATTAACAGAGTATAGTTAGTGGAGTCATACCACTTGTGCACCAAAACACAAAACACAAACCACAATATGCTTCATTGTGTTCAAGCCTGCCACCGTATCCTTGCAAAAGAGGTTAACAACCAGAAAACACATCAATATAGTTAACAACTAAAAATAAAATTCAACGAATAGTTACCGGTTTCTAGTAGCTGCAGTCGGATGCCCTATTCATAGAATATAAAGCTCTTACAACATGAAGCAAAACATATTCATGCATTTTGTTGCAACTCAACCATCTTCTCGAGCCAAACTACTGGATTGGTGATCGAAAAGCCCGACCAAACGCATTGTTCCAAGCTGTCATAGTTGGTGGCATCTTTCAAGAATCTGTATCTACAAAAAAGAATATTAAAACATTAGGTGAATGGCTCCTCATGCATAAAAACACATGAATGTATCTTTGAGAAAGTAATAAGTATAAAAGGGTCTCATGAGTAATGTTTTGTACTACTGTGTGCATGCTTACGCTCTTGGCGTAATCATCTTAGTGCCTCAGCATGCCACAGCCGGAGTAGTATGGGGGAAAGGTTGTGAGAGGACGATCATAAAAAATAATATTAGGGTTTTGTCAAAAGGATATTAAGGTTTTGAAAATTGATGCGTTTTTTAAGAATGACTTATTTGTTTTTGAAACTCATATCACAATCTATGGAGCAGTTGATGCTCTTGTAGTTGGTAAGCCCAGGGTTCGAATCCCATGGACATGATTTTTAAACAAATTTTGGAATTTCCATATATGTATATTATGTGGCTTTAATTCTGATGACATGGTTTTTTAGGATGATTAGTGGTTATGATGTGGCATACATCCTCTTATATATATATATATATATAATATTATAATAATATAATATATAATATATATAACTAAAATATATATATATATATATAAAGATTGAGTACACTAAATTTAATAGGGAGTGTTAATGATTTAAAAACTTAATTAAGAGTTATTATAAGGAATTACAAAAGTCATATTATTAATGAAATTTAGCATTGTTTAATGTTTTTGCTTATCAAATTTTAATAACTTTAATATACATATTCTGTATAATGATTAAGAGTAAGTGAAAAAGAATTGCCAAAAAATTAATGATTTAACCTAATCCAATGCCTATAAAAACCGACCAAAATCACATGCACAAACACAAAAGTTACAACTTAATTTTAGTAGGCTTAGTCATATGGATGTCCATGAGTCCTTGCTAATATTGAATGTTGTCTTCACTGATATAAAGTAGTTAAAGCAGGAAGCGGAGGCCATACTGTTATGCAAACCGAAGATGGCTGCTCTTTTTTTTTGGTTAGAACAAGCATGGACAGCTTGGTACGAGCTTAATTAAAAATGGTGAGAGACATTCTAACAATTGTAAAGATGATATTAAATGAAGTAGATTGATTACTTAATTTTGCAATCAACTGTTTCTTTGTGCTAACAATTGTTTACTTATTTTGCTTATGCAGAAGTTGAGTTATCTCCGGTATAATGTCTTATAACGGATGTAAGAGATGTTGCTTACGGGAATGATTTTACTGTTTGGTTAACTTCTCTCAAAGGCGCTTCTATTAGTATAAAGACGACTTTAAGAGTCTTTAAATTTGTAAAAAAATGTCGTGTTGACAAGTTGGTGAATTTGAGTGTGATAGTTGCATATTTTATAGAGTTGTATGAGTTTGGATTTCATTTGTGGATGCTTGAGTTTACATTTATCAATTATTTGTGCAGATCAAACTATAACGGTTCGCAAATTGATTAAGCCAATCTTTAGATTTAACTCTACACGGTCATGTTAGAATTGAGTTTTACTCGCCTCATTTTTAACTATTTTTGCTAAGAATTAACGATGCACGTTTTTATTAAAATATATCATTTAATTTATATTTTAAGCTTTTACGCTAAACATTACGTAGAAAACAATTATGCAAAATATGTGCATTACACGGGCCTGTTGTACATTGAACAACAAAAGAAAATAATTAGACAAGTGTTTCATGTATTGCAAGAAGGTTTCTACAAACAAAGACGACATAAGTAACAATCAGATTTTTCTAAAAGACCAAGCCCGGTGCAACATACGGGTTCGGCACGCCTCGTATTAAAAAATTGATTGATGTCATGGATTGAAGGATGACAAGTCATTATGACGTGGCAGTGGGATGCCAAGTGGAATAATATGTGGCATGCCTCCTCTTATATATATTGTGTAACTTTATCTTCAGCACCAATATTAGTGCGAGAACCACCCTTTTTACTCTTAATTATGCATAACGTACAACATATTAATGCAAAATGGCATTTTCAAAAATAGATATAATTTACTTTAGATGCAAAATTTAAAATCAATGGCAAAGTGGGAATTTATTATTCCATTAAACTGTCCTACATTTACTCTTTTTAATCAGTAATCACGATCTGTAACCAAATCAAAAAATATTTCTCTCTAAAAAAAACCCTAGCCACTTTCGATCCACAATAACCATTCTTAGCCATCAAAATTCTGTACTTTTTTCAATGAAGTTTTACGATTCTTTAACGAATAATTCGATTTGGGGGTTATCGTGGACCGCTATAATATTAATCATTGATTTAAGGTTTGATTTTTTTATTTGATATGTGGGTTTGTGAGTTTGTTAATTGGTTGAAAAGTGTTGTGATTACAACACATCTGTGTATTAGTTGATGACTGTTTATTTAGCAAAGATTGTATTTAATTGGTTGAAAGTATTGTTATTACAACACATTTGTTTATGGTGACGTAGGAAGTGATAACAGCCAACGATTTGGTGTCTCAAGTGGATGTTCCGTTCATGACGTCTTTGTATTTCAAGAATAGTTTTAACCGGTATTGGTGGAACAATCGAATGACCGCGTAAGTTATTTGTTTTATAAAGTATGCGTTCTTGGTGGGAACATGTCATAAATTCACGAAAACAAAGTGAAATAAAAATATATCACGGTACCAGAATAAAGCCCATATATATAATTGTTAGAAATTGTAGAAATTAGGAATGTGATGAGGATGTTGACGAGTTATAGGTAGCTTATGTTGGATGCCTAATCATTAATTTGCTTATGATTTTGTGGGCATCTCATTTGTAGACATAGAATGGTTTTATAAATCTATATATAAAATGTTTCAAATTGATAATGGCATTTGAAGATAACGTTTCATCGCAGTACGTGAAGAGGTGCACATATATATTTTTAATTTTGATATGAAATTATTAAAGGGGTGTGAGGGGTGTGTATATATGTTTTATGTTGTTATAAATTCAATTGAAGTGGTGTATGTGCATATATGAGCGAAGATGTACGTTTACATTATTATACTATTTAGATATGTCAATGGCATGATATGATTCAGTTTGGTATTGGTAAATTGATTGTGAGTTTATGATGTTAAGTTATTTTATCTTGACCTTTATTTTAAAAGTATTTAATTTTGGCAATGATTTTTATTAGGTGTGCATACATGTTCTTTGAAAGCGTGCGTATATGTTCTAGCGAATTTGATGAGAAACCGAAAGTACACATATGTTCTTCGAAGGCGTGCATGTATGTTTTTTGAAGGCGTGCATGTATGTTCTTCATGTTGAAAAGAATCTCATGAGAAACTTCAAATACATTTGTCCTGTGCATATATGTTCTCGGAGGATTGCATAAATGTTCTCGAAAAATTAATGTATAGAACGATTAAATTAATGTATTTATGCTTTTTAAAAATTCGTATTTAGTTTGTATTTCAATTGTTATCGAGTTTTGTGCATAACATTTACGTTCTTGGTTTGCTATAAATTTACATTATTGAAAAACACATATGCACCTTACTATCGAAAACATACACGTTGAAAAAATTATTAAAAAAAGTAAAATAAAAAAATTAATTCAGAAAACACATATGCACTAAACATTTTAAAACATGCTGTTGAAAAAAAAATAATCTAAAAAATTAAGGGTTTAAAAAAACGCGATCTAAAAAAAAAATTTATATAAAACATGTGTTTTACTAATATACCCTTTTAGATTAAATAAAATCTTTAATATTTAAAAATATATGATTGGTTTAGAAGAGTTCTCGCAGTCAGGGGCGGAGCCAGGAATTAACGTTAAGGGGGGCTGTAAATAATTTGTATAATAACATACAATGAAAATAGATCGATTGTAATACTTACTCGACAAGATGTGAAAATGAAGAAAATGAAACCAATGTGGTTCATTTGCATAATCGAGAAGAAAAAATAATGGGCAACAAGTCGGGTCATTTGAGTGGTTCGGGTACGATTTACATAAATGTATTGTTAATACATAACAACAATTCTATATCAATATACTGTAGTAAAAATAATTTGATACATGTTATACTATATGTAAGTTAGTAGTAAAGCTATATTACCTAAAGCTATCACATGTTGGGCTTAAATGACAATTGTTGTTAAAAAAAAGAAAATTACATTATCACGTGCATCACATTGGAAACACAAAAAGAAAATGCAATTTACTGTAATAAAAAAGCTTCTTTCTCTTTCTTCAATCGTCTTCCCCGTATCGTCTCCTCCGTTTTACTTCTTTTTCAGTTTTTTCTTTCACTATCATTCTCCACAAGTTATCATCAGATGAGCGTAATAAGCATGTTTGTCCCATTGGCAGGGGCTAGC
>BQNB010073049.1:4396-17746 GCA_026074375.1 Tanacetum coccineum
GTAGGTTTGACATTTTATAAATATAGTACACCTCATGACGATTCTAAAAAGGTAAGAAACTCGAAAAACGGATTAATAATAAAAAAGATACGATAAATATATGTTTTACGTTAATACCGGATTTATAAAATAAATTTTATAAAAAGTTACTTTTCATCAGGGACATTTATTTTTGAAAACCTCATTTATATGATAGAACTTTTAATTACGAGAACGTGCTTGAAAGAATTACTAAAAACGGAGATAAAACGAATAAAATACAACGTTTACGATAATTAAAGTTTATAAAAGTAATTTTATAAACTATGAATAGTAAAATTTAATATTCATGACCAAAACATATATTTTGAAAACATCAATAAATTGATAAAACTTTCAAAAACGAAGCTATAACGAATAAAATACGACATTTACGGGTTTTACGTTAATTAAAGTTATAAAAATAAGTTTATAACTGGTATGAACAATAAAAATCACTGTTTATCAGAGGACTAAAAATATGAAAACGTCAAATTTTGATAACTCGTCTTAATACAAAAGCGTGGACATAAGAAACGCAAGAAACGGACTTGAAACGTGAAAGTTATGTCATTTTCACCAAAGATATATTTATAAACGTTTTAACTTTATAAATATGATTTCACTAAAATGATTAGATGGTGATTAGCTATATAGAATTATATATGGTAGTAGTTACCCAATGTGATTAGTACTTATACAACCTATGATTAATTAGGTTGCACTCGGGCGTATTTGTGACACATTTTTCACGCATTTGATTTACATTGTTAGACTCATCCACTCGAGGTGAGTCTCATAGCCCCACGTTTTACATTTTACAATGATTTATAAGTTTTGGGGGTGAGAACATGCTTTGTTTTACAATTGGACGCAAGTAACTTTGAAATACTTACTGTTTTGGATATTGTATACCATGCAATACACACTCTAAACAATTGCGGTCCTACACTCATACAATTTACAAACCTATGAATTCACCAATATTATTGTTGACGTTTTAAAGCATGTTTTCTTAGGAGATCAATGTGGTACAAGACAAGGGATACATTGGTGGTCGTTATTTTGAAAGTCATTTGCATTAAAGATTTGGTTGCATTACATTTTGGAGAAACATTTATTATGAACTGGAATCTTTGTATAATTTAACAATGAACAAGTAAAGCTTCGGGCTTTTGTAACAAACATTTTGCTAAATCTAACGTATCGGTTTTAAACGACACTTTTAAAAGTCGTTCATATATATCTTGTGTTGTTGATCTATGAAGTAATGCTTCCAAACCCATATTCCGTTGCGACCTATTTTTGGGGGTGTTACAGATTGGTATCAGAGCCAAGGTTATAGAGAACCAGGTCAAATGTTTTGCTGGACTATAATCGTTTTTAAACATTTTTCACGGGACACACATACACTAGTTGTTTGCATTTGTTGGTCTTACTAGATGCTTACATGATTCATATACGTGTTTATATTATAGTACATACATTACTATAAGGGCCTTACATATATATGCAAAGATGAGTTTGCATTCTTTCGCATACTCTACAATTATTTATATAAGGGTTATTTTTATAAATATTGGAACATTTCTTTAGGCAAGGTAGTACTATAAGCTCGTAGGTCCTAAACACTACCTAAACATTAAGCTATTAGATATGATATCTTACCATCATTCAATTTATGCCAGGAGCACATATTCATATTTACCATACATCATCTCATAGCACTCTATTTTCGGAGCACGACGAAGATAACTAAACTAATCTAATCTTATTACTCTTCTGATTTTGAAGATAATGCCTCCAAGGAAAGCACCCAGAACCAGAATCACACCAGCCATAACAACCAACACCACATCTGTCACTAGTGCCCAGCTTCAGACAATGATTGACCAAGGCATTGCTGACACTTTGGCAACACGTGATGCTAACACAAGCACGAATGGCGAAGCCAGCCATAATTCGGGAACGGGTGTCAGAAGGACTGAAAACGTTGCTCGAGAGTGCACTTACCAAGACTTCATAAAGTGCCAACCCCTATTTTTCAAAGGCACTAAAGGAGTTGTCAAATTAACCCAGTGGTTTGAACAAATGGAAACTATGTTTCGCATAAGCAATTGCACTGTGGAAAACCAAATCAAGTTTTTCACATGTACTCTTCTTGGAGTTGCTCTAACGTAGTGGAACTCACACGTTAGGACTGTTGGTCACGACGTTGCAATGACTTGGACTGACCTGAAAAAGAAGATGACAGATAAGTACTACTCGAGGAGCGAGATTAAGAAACTCGAGGTCGAGTTGTGGAATTTGAAAGTAAAAGGTACTGATGTACTAGGATACAATCAACGTTTCCAGGAACTGGCATTGTTGTGTGTCAGGATGTTTTCTGAGGAGTCTGATAAGATTGAGAAATATGTCGGTGGTCTGCCCGACATGATTCACGGAAGTGTTATGGCATCAAGGCCGAAAATAATGCAGGATGCTATTGAAATGGCAACTGAACTGATGGACAAAAAGATCAGCACTCTTGCTGAACGTCAAGCTGAGAATAAGAGGAAACTTGACAACAACAACCAAGCTCAACAACAATCTCCCAAGAGACAAAATGTGGCTCAAGCTTACGCCGCTGGGACTGGTGAAAGGAAGGAGTATGCTGGAACTCTTCCATTGTGCAACAGGTGCAAGCTGCACCACAATGGGCCATGTACTGTAAAGTGCGGGAATTGCAAGAAGATTGGCCACATGACCCGGGATTGTAGAAATCCTGCTGCCGCTAGGAATCAAAGAACCCTCACTTGCTATGAATGTGGGAATCCAGGGCACTACAGGAGTGATTGCCCGGAGCTAAAGAACCAGAACCATGGAAACCAGGCTGAAGGTACTGGAGCACGTGGATTGGTGCATGCATTAGGAGGAGGAGAAGCCGATCAAGACCTTAACGACATGGAGGACGATATCAGTGCTTAGACTCTATTCCTTTAAGAATTCTCGTTGTATTTCCTCTTAAGTTTCCGTTGTGATTGTATGAATGATTTCAAATTATCTATCAAATCAATGTATTTTGTCAAGTTTACTTTAATTCTCTACTTATTTATATAAGCCACTCCCACAAATATCATGAAATCATGACGCTATTTTGACGAAAATGAG
The DNA here is from genome assembly GCA_026074375.1 of Tanacetum coccineum. Lineage (NCBI taxonomy): Eukaryota > Viridiplantae > Streptophyta > Magnoliopsida > Asterales > Asteraceae > Tanacetum > Tanacetum coccineum. The sequence continues at coordinate 7,565 of BQNB010073049.1, forward strand.
CAATGCATCGTTAGTCCTCAATTATACATGGCCTGATCAACTATGTATAATTCAGGAAGGACCATGCCATGCTGAGAGTAGTCACCTTAAAACTTCTTGTCAAGAAACAATTTCCTATTTATATCAATTTCTGCGTGCGTATTCATAAAACGTATCTATCACAAGGAACCAAACTAACAATCATAATAACTAAGTAAAATCTTACACCATCTTACAATAAAGTCGACGTCATCTTATACCAAATCCTAAGCCAAGAAACCGAGACACATCACTAAGTCACCCTAGGACAATTCGCTATCAAATTTGCTCGCCAAAAGAGTTACGCCGATGTGAGATGTAAGCCTTTAGAATTTCAAGTTGACAACAGAGTTATGCTTAAGGTATCACCTTAGAAAGGAGAAGTACGCTTTGGCAAACGGGGGAAGCTAAACCCCAGGTATGTTGGACCATCCAAGGTGATGGAAAAGGTTGGATCCGTTGCTTACAAGCTTGAGCTGCCTCAAGAGTTGAGCAGGGTTCATCATACGTTTCACGTATCTAACTTAAAGAAGTGGCTATAACACCGACAAACATTAGCCGTTCGTTTGGATGGACTCTCCATATTGAAAAACAAACGGTATATTATATCGAGGAACCCCCCGAAATCATGGATCGAGAAGTCAAACGTTGATGCAAAGCCAAATCCTAATTGTCAAGTTCAATGGAACCCCTAGGAGAGTCCTAGTTCACATGGGAACGTAAAGAAACCAATTCCATGAAGAAATATCCATAACCACATAACCCTCTTCACAGAAAAAAACCGCAACAGAAAACCCATCCCAGCGCCATACCAACTCTCCACCACCAGCCCGCTACCGCTGTCTACCATACCGCCTCTGGGGGGAGAGGGTGCTGTGAGTCCTTTACCCGACAGGGCCACATACCCCCCCAATCCACAGATGCCCGGAAACACACCCCGAAGGAATGACAAACCCCATACAAACCCCATCACTAAACTACCACCACACACAACACGCACCAAACCAGGGCAGCTGCACACACACACTAACACCAAAAAATAACCACGTGTTTTAAGGTTGCGCGAGAGAGCGCGTCGTGCGATGAGCACTATTATTCACTATTTATTAGAGGTGATGGTCTGTGTAATGCTTTGTGGTGGGAGGATAGTGTTAATTGTTCCTTTTTTAATTAATATAAGGACATAAATACCTAGGGGTATGTTCCACTAATAGTAATAATCGCGGGGGGTCGGAATAGGGGAAGATTAAAATTAAACGTAGGTATATATAAATAATTAAAAAACATAAGCTAGATATTAATAGAGGTGTCTATCTCTCTCTCTGCGGAGAGAGGAGGAGTGACTGAGCGCTAGACGAAAGATATCTCTATCTCAGAGCGAGAGATTAAAGAAAACGAGAGAGCGCGTATTCTAAAAATATCTCTCTGACTTGATGTGTGGAGGCGGAGTAAAGAAAGGGATAATATATCTATCTATCCTATATCTATCAAGATTGACTCGCTATATGAACAGTTTTTGTTAAATTTGATATTTACACGTACACACACACACACACGGTGTTGGTAGCGAGGTAGAAGGGGTGTTGAGGGGGGCGGGGTTCTGGAGAGTGTAGTGTAACAGTAAGGTAGAGAACCACTGAGCGAGAGAATACCATTTGTGGCGGAGTTATTAAAAAAGTAGAAATAAAATGTGATAGTTAACTCACACAATAATCACTATATTAAACATGTATCAAGCGAATACAACATAATAATATATTTGTTAAATGGGGGGTAGAGAGGAAAATGAGAGAGTTCACACTATAGCTCATCTATTATAACTATGAGGTTTGTTTTGTCTAGGTAATTGTTATTTGCTTGGGGTGACATATGTGTTGGGTGATTAAGGTGAGTGTTGGTTTATTTTGTTTTGTTTAGTTGTAGGTATATGGTATTGGGTTTAGTTTGGGTATGTTTGAATTTAGTATGGGTGTATTATTTTGTGTATTGTTTGGTGGTGTGGTAATTTTTTAAAATTAGTAGAAATAAAATAAAAAAATTGAGGAGTGTGTTTTTTTTGATATTGGGGTAATAGTAGATTTTTATAATTAGTGTTAATGTGTATTTAAGGGAGAAGATTATAAGTGATTGTAATTAGAGTTGATTGTAAAAAAGTATTAATGATGTAAAGTCATGGCCCCGTTTGAACTTTGACCAATTCTAATAGAAGCCTTGGACTATTCAAGAAGTATATAATGCCAACAAGTAGTTAGAACACATACACATATAATTTCTTAAGGTGAAAACAGCTAATTCTCTCCCTCGGTGCTCCTCCAAACCCACGACCAACAATCAAAACCCATACACAATCCATAGTTTTTATTTTACCAAGCATACAAGCATTCCTACAATATATCTAAGGTATACCAAGGTGTATTAAAGGTTTAGTTTAGGGTTTAAATGGGTTAAACTAGCAAGGATCAAGATTAGAGTTTCTTTGGGATTTATGGTTTCTTTTATATTGGAAGCTTAGGTTAAATAGCTAAACAAGGGTTTAGAACATATTTTTCATCATCTTACATCATACTAAGGTTACCTAAAAACCTTAATCTCTTTACATTCATGATTTTATGTATATATAATGAACTAAGTAGTTACTCCACCATCTACAGGGAACTTATTAACCTTTTAAAAAAGATTTTTTACACTGCGATTATGAATTTGGTATAGTTTTACTTATGGTATATGGATGTTAATATAATGTTGGAATGGAAGTATAAATATTGTACTAGTGTGGTTTATGTATAAAAAGTATATAGAAACAAGTTACCTAAAAAGTGTACTTATTAAAGTTTATGAACAAATAAGTATATAGACTTATGGATCTTGTGATTCTTGGACAATATTTTGGACAAATGATTGAACTAAGCACCCTAAGTAATGTAAAGGAATTATGGAGTTAAGTGTTTAAAGGACTTGTAACGAAAGGTTGCAAACTAAAAAATTTAACAAAAATAAGTTTTAAACACATTTTTAAACCAAAAATATCACAAAGGGGCTGTTTGAGAATTCGAAAAAATTACATATATTAATTATATTTAATAAAATACTAGATCTCATGAGGAATTCAAAATTAAGTAAAGGAACTAAAAGAACGATTTATGCACGAAGAGATACGCAATTTGTAAGTATATAAACGATAATAAAACAGCTTTATAAAGAAATTTTATAAAAACTCATTACAAACCACCTCTAATATAAAAGGTTGGATATTTTTCTCAGATATTACATATTTTTAGAATTCCAAAACATTAATAATCATAATTTTTCAATCAATAACGAAGGAGTTATGGATTTTCTCGTGTTTACGATAATTAAAGTTTATAAAAATAATTATATAAACCATGAACAGTAAAAATCATTATTCATCTCAGATAATGTTTTGAAAAATACATTAGTTAGATAAAACTTTTAATTACGAAGACGTGCTCGAAAGAATCACTAAAATCAGAGTTAAAACGAATAAGATACGACGTTTAAGAGTTTACGATAGTTAAATTTATAAAAGTCCATGAACAGTAAAAAGTACTGTTCACTAGAGGACTCAAAATACGAAAATGTAATATTTTGATATATCTTTCTAATACGAAAGCGTGGATGTAAGAAACGTACAAAACGGGCTTAAAACGGGAAAGTTACGCCATTGTCACTAAAAGTGATATCTATAAACGTTTTTTAACTTTAAAAAAGGTTTATTTCACAAAATACAATTAAATGGTGAGAGTAGGTATAAAGAATTATATATGTGTTAGTTTATTCAAAGTACTTAGATACTCATATAACACCAATACTTAATTAGTTCATTCGGTCATTATTGTTACGCATTTACTATTATAAAACTTGGATTAACATTCACTCGAGGTGAGTTTATAAGCCCGGCATCCCGTATTACTTGTATTATATTAACAATACAAACTTTTGGGGTGAGAACCATGTTGTTTACTAATCACATTTAACATGATTGTTAGAATTCAATACATGTGCAATTTACGATTCATTTTAAAAACATGGTCTACATACCTCAATTACTTATTTTAGACGAAATAACATTGCTTGTTCAATTCATTTTTGAAAACAACGAACATTACATTACTTTACCCAAACTAGATTACGGATTAACCTTAAAGCGGATTGAACTGTGAATTACCTGGAGGGTGAAGTCGCGCGAATGTGTAAAAAATAGATCTATTCGGGTGTGGACACAAAGCCCTGAGTTCGGGGGAATAAGTTGATTAGCTATCACCGTGAAAGCGAAACATTATAGCATGTCGAGAAGCACAACATTTTACACGAACATGAACACCTACTAAGCCTTAAATAAATAGGCATACATAATGAGTCTACGCAGCCCAATTTCATGCACTTAGAGTAATTGTAATCATTGTTTTATAACACTTGCATATTTATGTTGCCTTGAATCATGTGGCAAAACATAACTTTGGAACAATTGGTGGTACCAACTACAACATAACTTTTTGTTGAACTATTTGGGGGAATTGAAGATTGGTCATTTCATACTTTACAAACTCTTTGATCTCTAACTTTCATACATACATTTTTGGGAACATACAAGGATTGAAATAGTTATACATACTTTATATAACTTTGGTTCAACGTTTATACTTACAAAAACCTATGAACTCACCAACTTTATGTTGACACTTTTAAGCATGTTTTTCTCAGGTGAATTAGATGCTTGGCTTACTTGATATGCATTGGATTCTAAACTTTACAAAACTTCATTCATGGATTTCTACAAACAAATCTTGTTGTGTTATTTTAGTCTTACATTATTGATGCAAACTTTGGGACCAACGTTATAACAAATTCAGATTTTGGTTAAATCAACGAGATTACTTTTCAAACGACCATTTAGATTCGTTCTCCCACATACCTTGTGCTGTTTGTATTATTTATGAAGTAACCGCTTTCCCGACATAATTACTAACTTGACGACCCGATGTATGGGGGTGTTACAAGATCTGTAGTGGTCCCCACGACACTCAGTATTGCATAAAAGATCCCGAACGAGCCTTTGTTGATTATGCATCCTCGCAAACCGACGGAACGGGAAGTAGGCAGTTCGCTATAAACCAAGGACCAAGAAACTTTAACGAAGCCGCCAATACTTGGCAGGGAAAGCCAAACTTTAACTGGGCACACGCCCAAACATTTACCAACCCACGAAACGGCTCGTTCTCTACCTACTCATATAATTACCAAACGAAGCTTGAGAAGGCACTAATTGATTTTGACTCTCATCAAGAGAAAAGACTATCCAGCCTAAGGACTCAACTTGAACAACATCAAGATGACATGATTAGTAAAATTAATCTTTTATGGAAAACCGTTACTAAAAAGCTTGGTGACACTCCCATTCGTAACACTGCAGGAAACCCCGCAGCTCAAATGAATTTTATGTCTACTAACGACCCCACAAGAGAGGAGCTTCGAGGCAAGGGAATCAAAAGCCCATCAAAGTTACCCTCCCCAAAATATCTGTCTTAGTCATCCTTAGCAGTTGAAAATAGAAACCCTTCATCTCTAAAACATGCTCACTGCGTTAAATCAAGCATATCGTTATATCCAATATAAGGAAGATGAAGCTAAAGAAGAGGGAAATGTGAAGACTAGTACAACCGAGTACGAGGATCACTAGATGACTGTGGAAAGCGAAGAGGAGTTCGAGGAAGAAACTTAAGATGAAATCGAAGAAGAAGAGGATGATAGCCTGAAACACTTTGACACTTTCCCCACTATGAATGAATTAAGGTATCACGAATGGCTCTTGAAAAACCCTCTACCCCTATGGGTGAAGGCCAAGGTTAGAACCGGGAACTTGAACAACGTTAAATTTTCCTGCATGATTGGCTACTTCGACAAGAAGAAAGCCTATCTAGATATGGAATCCCCAATCAATGTAATGTCTAGGCTTCATTATAATTCTGGAATCAATCAAAAGGTTTGGGGCCTAAGATAGGAAGACCCTCAAACCCTCGGAAAACTACAATTATTTTTTGGAAGAGTCCAATGGGCTAAAAGTTTTTGTTTCTGGAAACTTCACCTACGCAATGCGACTTCATGGGTGCTTGAGGATACCACGAGTGTCATTCATCATGAACACATGGGTCCGTTATTTTTGGAAAAACCCCTTATGTGAAGCAACCGGTCTCATTTGACGATGGAGAGGGAAAGGAACAATTCATTTGAGAAAGATAAGAAAAGATCCGTGATTAAGATGCCCCATAAGAAGGAAGAGGATCAAACACATAGATTTTATTAACGGACATAAAAAACCGATCGCGATACCTCCTTTTGCCAAAGAGAGTGACGCGACAACAAGCGAAAAACCCACAACTCTTATAAGCATAGATTTGGGATCCCAATACAAACATGATGAAAATGTGTGAAGAGCCATTCGGAGCTTGATAGCCATGAAGGCCAAGAGAAACAAAGGAGAAGTCACGTAAGGACGTATGACTTCGAGTCTAGCTACAAGACTTTAAATAAAGATAAGAAGTGCTTTCTTGGGAGCAACTCAATGTTTATTTTTCCCGCACATAAGTAGTGTCGTGTGTTTTAATACATTACTGTTTTTTTATATTATGTTTGATAATGGAATTTTGTAATCAGCTTTGTTTGTTTATAACTCGTCTTATTTGCAAATCAAAGGTATTGTCTAAAGAGCAACAAATTAAGTGAAGTGGGAAACATCTGGTTTTTTAAGAACCAATTCAAACCTTAGAAAATAATTATTTAGATATCATTCGCGTACAGTTTCGAGTCAAATGTTGTAACGCTTGTAATTCATCTAGTGTTATGCAGTGCTTTCTTCAGATTTAATTAATAAAATTGCGTGCAGGAAATTTCTCATAAAAACGAAGAAGATTTTTTCACAGACACTAGAGACGGCGTCGAGATTAACACCCGACGGCGTCGCATCTCCAGAAATGTAAAAATTCGAATTTATTTTAGTATTTCTAAAAAATAAAATGTGCAATATTTAAAATTTGTAATTCTTTTATAAACCTGCATAAACCTATAATTACATCATTACTCTCAATCCAATCTTTACTGTTTTCATAGATCAAACCTTAAATTCTCTTATATTTATATTATCCGCCGATTTTTATGCTTGGTGTAGTTTCTTATATAGTCTTGATTACAAGTTATATTTGACGAGAAGAAGCATGGAAGTTCTTAGTAAGTTTCATTGTATGAATCTTGGAGGACGATTTTAAAAAATAACCAGTTTCCGCATGTTCTTCTCCATTCTTTAGCAAACCAGGGAGTATTTAGTTTTCTTTTACTTGTTTTCTTACCCATTTATTATTCGTATTAACGGGTACTTTTATAGAACATTGGGGACAATGTTCAACTTAAGTGTAGGGGGAAATAAGCCTTAGAAACTATTCCTTCATTTGTCATTTGCTTGTTCCTTAAAATGATGGGTAATATATCGAAACATAGCATAAAAAGGTAATTTTGACCAAAATTTAAAATTTTTTATGACACATACCGACGAAAACCGAGTATTAATAGCGTCTCATGGATAGGAATGTATATGACTAGCACAAAAACCCTCAAAATTCCACCCCAAAAATGTGAGGTTCGCCTTTAGATCTTTAGGAATTCGGGTATCCATTATTGATACCCAAGATAGTTTATACCTTTAGCTTTCTTGAGTTAAGGTTCGAATGCAGTCATATGTGTCTATTCCGTCGTTACGGATGTGTACGTATGGTCTTTGTTGCCTTTTCTGGAGCATTGGTATCGGTATTAAATTATATGAGTGTACTGGTAGTATATTAAATTCTAGAACTTGTTTTTGTGATGCATCCCGAGACCGCATAGTAAGTATTAGGATTTGCTAGATAAGAGGCACTAGGATTAACCCATGTTTTAAACTTGTAATTGTTATGATGGTCACACCGATCATATAACTATCCCACACCCTTGCCATGCACTCATTTTTAGTGCAGGATACCCCTAGTACAACCCTTCGAGCCTATCCTTTTTCACGGTTCTCATAATTTTCTGGTTAAGCCGGACTATTAAATGAAGAGCATTGTAACCCTTAACCATCATTACACCCAAATTACCTTTAGCCTACCTTTGATGTTTACTCACCTTTAGTACATTATTGTTTTAACCCAAGTTAATTATGTTAGTACACGGTTGCTAAGTCCTTATCCTTGTAAATATAGTTTTGGGACGATTAAGATTCATGGTAGTATTCATCTTAGGAAGAATAGAGGAAAAAGTAATTTATTACCCCCAATAGAGCTCAATAATCTCCATGTTATTTTGATCCACCTCAAATCAGGTCATTAGTTAGATTGTAAATAAGCGAGTATGTAAAAGTTCTAGTTAAGGGTGTATCTATAAATCCCTAAGATGTCTTATATGTTTAAAAGAAAGGCAAGCAAAAGTGTACGAAAAAAAATAAGAAAAAGAAAAGAACAGAATCGAAAAAAAATATATATAAAAAAAGTAAAAAAACCTACGGGCTGCCATTTGCTTACTTTATGTTTATGTTAGAGTCAAGAAAAGGAGATTGGTGTAGAGTTTGTATATTTTGTCCGAGTCTTTGTGGCTTAGACAACCGAAACCTACGGTGTATTACTTATAAATAAATAAGCTTACCCATCCACTCTAAATTCACCCAAGTCACCACAAAATGTATCCCATTCCGTTTATTTTCATTAAAATTGTTTATCGTTACACCTACACCCCCACAATCCTTTAAAAGACCTCTTAGACAGTAATGAATAATGCTTGCGCCTAGCATGAGGTTTGATCCTTTACCAAGCCTTGTAATATATATCTATGATCAGTAATGATGTTGTTTTCCATTTCCCCATTTATGTTATAATTTATTATACACCGGGGAGGGGGGTGCGGGGGGGGGGGGGGGAGGGGGGGGGGGGGTGGGGAAAAGTAGAGAAATCTTCACCAAACACTTAATGTGAGGTGCTAGAATATACTTTTCGTGCATTTTCATTAACGAGGTCTCAAGGTTGTGTTTGTAGAAATTCTTTTAAAAAGAGTAGGTTAAATGACCCTCAATTGCTATTGTCTAGGTAGAAAAACCCATTTGCATAAGGACAAGCAAATCCCAAATGTAGGGGTATTTGATGAGGTGTCATTTTATACACTATTTTGGGGTCAATTAACCCTTAAATCATGCAAATATGCCCCAGATTATGTGCTTAATCGTTTGTTTCAGGTTTTTAAGCACATGGATGAGCTTTTGAGTGAAATATCACCGTGACTTGTCTCAATTGGAGAAGAAACGGACAAGATTACGGACCTACACCAAATCTCTTGAAGATTTATGCATACAGTGGCTGGAGACGGCGTCGCAGGCATAAAGCGACGCCGTCATGATGTATCTAGTGACGGCGTAAGGAATTTCATGACGGCGTCAGGACGTGGCCGACTTAAAGATGATCTATAATCATCTACGTGACGACGGCGTTAGGATCTCTAAGCGAAGCCGTCGCGTCGATATCTCTTTAAATATAAAACCGTTTTTAGGGTTTTAAGTGTGTAACTTTGTATAAACCTAGGGAGACGAACCCTAGTCATTCTAGCAGCTTTGTAGGTCATTATTAGGGCCTCAAAACCATATTGTACTACCTTGAATCCATGTTTTAATCAAGTAAGGTTATTTATCATTAATCATTCAATATGTCTATGTGTTGTTTGATTGATTTATCTTCTTGCTTTCTTTATAACATGTGAGGCTAAACCCTCCTTTGTATTTATCTATGATTGCATGAAACTTAGGTTGTAGATCCTTTTGATGTTGCTTCTTGTTGATGAATGTGCACGTTAAGCTTTAGAAAACCAACTTTTGTCTGTATCGTTGTTGTTATGTCTAGGGAAACGTGAGTAGTGTAGAAAGGATATCATCGGTAACAGTCTTCATACTACCTTACCCATTATATGGTTGATCCCTCTTAAGTTATTTCACATGCGTTTAATATACTCTTAAGGGGCTTGTAATAGTCTTCATACTACCTGTTAGAAACATAATTTCACAGTCTAACAAGAGAAGCTCGGTCTTGAAGAAAATTAGCGTTTCATAGCTCGTTAGTTAGTTAATTAATTGTAATGTTT
>BQNB010073050.1:6602-27831 GCA_026074375.1 Tanacetum coccineum
CTTTTGAAAATGTTTTTTTAGCTTATTTTCATTTTTCTTTTAGCTTATTAGTTTTGTAAAAGCTTTTCAAAAGCTTAGTTGGATTTTTATTGTAAGGAGCTTATTTATGAAATGAAAGAAGTTGTTTGGTACCTTAATCTTGGCTTATTCCCTTTTCATCTTATTTTCTCTTGCTTATTTCGTAAATAAGTCCTTTTCCTCAAAGCTTATTTTTTGAGCTTATTTTTCTAGCTTATTCAGAAATAAGATGGAATTCAAATAAGTTATTTCATAGCTTATTGTCTTTTTATGATTATTTCTTTTAGGCTTGATATAATAAGTTTAGATAAGCTTTCGGTTAGGATTATTTGTGAATAAGCTTTGATCGCTTATTCTCTTTGATAGCTTATTTTCAGTACTCGAATAAGCTGTAATATAGCTTATTCGATTGGATTTAAGCTCAAATACTCATGTAAGCTTTGGCTTATTTCTCCTTCTTTTTCTTTTTAGTTTCGGTTTAAGCTACAAGCTTAATACCGATTTGCTTATTGCTTATTAAGCTTAATTCAAAATCTAAAATGAATCTATGAGTGCTTATCCTCGGCTTATTTATTAAGCTTGTGTCTCCTTGATTTTCGATAGCTTAGTTGAACTTTTTGTCTTTTTAAAAGCTTATTTCTTAATCCTTTTTACTTAAAAACATTTCTAATAGCTTAATTAGTCATAAAGTTCTTATCTTTTCTTGTTTTTCTTGTAGCTTATTGAGCTAGGGCTTATTTTGAAGATTACTTGTAGCTTATTTGAGGATTCGGCTTATTTATAAGTCCTTATTCTTCATCCTTCCTTTGAATAAGCCTTGATAGCTTATTAGCTTATTAGATTTAGATTTTTTTAAGGTAGATCCAGTGTTTTCAAAATAGCTTATTTTTCTAAAAAGGTTTTTCATCTTATTAGCTTCTTTTATCCTAACCTTTCATGTCTTATTTCTTATTCTATTCTTCTACATCTAAGGCCGGATCTTAAGGGTTTAATAAGCTAGATCGAATTTGATTATTTGCTTTAGCTTATTAAATCGGGTGGTTACTTTTCGTTATCGGCTCGACATTCGGTTCTACCTCTTTTTCTCTTTTCAATTTTAATTAGTGTAGATTATTATTTTGCTTGAAATGTCTTTATTTGTTTGTTTGTTGATTGCTATGATTAGTGACTAGTTTATTTGTGCTTGCTAAGTGATTAGTGGATTGGAAATTAAGTATGGATTGTAAAAAGGTTTGTTAATTAATAATTCTTGATTATTTAGATTTGTAGTTTGAATGTTTTGAAGGGCAAAATCCGAAAAAATAGTCAAACGACACATCTAGTAATTAATATCTTTTTAAGAGATTTTTGTCAAAATAAACCAACGTTGTGAGATAATTATCCTTTCTAAGGAAGTTAATTCGTTAAGTAAAACCTTAATTCACACTTGAAGAACTTTCTACGTCACTTCGCAAGCATATCTTTTTATATAGTTCTCTTCTTTAAATTGTTTAGCTTATTTGTTATTTAGAATAATCTAGTTTAGTATTATTTTATATTTAGTTTAAAATCAAAAACCAAAATTAAAAGATAATCAAGCATTTAAAATTCAAACATAAACGTGGTTTTCAATTAAATTCTCGTTGGGATTACGACACTCGGAAGATTGATCATTGTTTGTCCTCAAGCAATTTTTACATCTAACGGGAATATTATTACCGATACGTTTACGACGAATTAGTTTTTGGCGCCGCTGCAGGGGAGGATTGTCCGATTTCTACGTTATGTTTCGAAGTGAATGCCTTGAAGATCCTTTCTCTTGAGAAATTTTATTTTCGTATTTAAAAAGTAAATAATATATATAAAAAAAATAATAAAAATCCAAAAATATATTTTATTTAATTTTATTTTCTTTTATATAAATATTTTCAAAAAAATACCAAAAATATTTTCATTTTATTTTCTTTTAATATCAAAAATCCAAAAAAAATATTTTCCAATTCTATTTTATTTTTTCTTATATATATTAAATAATTTGCTTTTATTATCTTTATAAAAAAATCCAAAATTATTTTTCATTTCTATTTTATTTTTCCTTTTCTTTTATGTATATATAAAATAAAAAAATGATGATAATAAAAATTTACAAAGATATACTAATAATTATTAAACACCAAATTCCTTCGTTTTACTATTGGTGCATGAGCACACATCTTTATTCGAGCCAAATCAAGTTACATTTTCCCAATCCCGAAAAAAGTTTACAATTTCGTCGAGTAGAAGAATCTGAGTCCGATAATCTTTTTCATGATCATATACAATGAGAGGACGAGAAAGCTGAAGACGTCCAAATGGCCGATCATTTGAGACCGATGGAAGAGCTATATCCCAAATACCTATCGTAGGTATTGAAGATGCTATCGTTGTTCCAGCCGTTCTAGCAAATGAATTTGAATTAAAAACCGAGTTACTTGATTTCATAAGTAACAATCCTTTCTATGATCTTGAAAATGATGATCCTCATTCACACATCAAAAGATTTTACCAAATAACTTGAACTTTCAAAATAAACCAAGTGCCTCATGATGTGGTGAAGTTGATCTTATTCCCGTTTTCTCTTAAAGGAGCAGCCGAGACATGGCTTGAGAATGAACCTCCATGTTCCATTACAACTTGGGATGATTTAGTATCAAAGTTCTTGAATCGATTTAACTCAATCTAAAAAAGATACTCAGAAAAGAAATAACGAACTTTTAACAATGTTTCTTGAGACTTTTTACAGAAGCTTGGGAAAGATTCAAAAGATTTTTAAAGGAAATTCCTCATCATATGGATTTTCACTCCTTCTTCAAATAGATTTTTTCTATAACATGTTGATCACTCCGATCAAGAATTCTCTAAATACCGCACGGTGGAGAAATCCGATGCAAAAAAATACTCAAGAAGCCCTTAATCATTATAAGAATAAAGCCAAGTTCGAACTTCAGAAATAAACCTCCAGTTTTCGAGTATGAAGGTACCACCAGATCAACATCAAATTGATGCCATTGCCGCTCTTACTAAACAAGTCGAAGCTCTTGGGTATCATATTGCTAGCATGCAAGAAACCAATAATCGAAACCAAGAAGCCACGATTTAGTTAATGCAAAATCAAATGGGTCAAATGGCAGAAGCTTTTCAAGAAAGACCATTAGGTGTGCTTCCGAGCAACACCAAAATGAACCCACTTGCTGAGCTTAATGTGATTACTAGTATGGATGGCTTAACATTGGATGGATATTTTATTCCTCATTCTAATTTTCTCGTTTATCAAGACAAGGAACAAGAACCGAAGACCATAACGGAAGTGGTAGAAATTCCTAGCTCTCAAAACACACCACTTGTCCCACCTCCGGAAACTCCACCATTGTCCATACCAAAACCGAAGGAAAACCTTAAGCCTAATCCTTATCAGCCACCAATTCCATGTCCATCTTAGCTTCAAAATGATAAATTTCAAGCTTTAGAGAATCCTACGGGACTTGTTGACCATTTTGTTTATAGAATTGATATTGTTGATTCTTTGTGCGATAAATTTCCTATTGAAAACAATTCTTTGAGTGGCAATCCCACTCCATCTTTTGATTCCGTGGTCGAGTCTCTCTCCCCACTTCCTACTCCCTGTGGGGATAGTGACTCTCTAGTAGAGGAGACCGACATCCTTCTTTCTCATTTTAATGATTCTTCACTTTATTATGAAACATTTTGCTTTGATATCAAAGAGAAGAGTAGTGGCAGTACCACTTCTCATTCCGATCATTCTCTTCCGGACTACGAAGCATTCTATAGAAGAGAAGAGTAGTGGCAGTACCACTTCTCATTCCGATCTTTCTCTTCTTGAATATGAATCGTTTCATTTTTATCTTTCGATTGATCAACTTCCTCCTGCCGATATGAGTGATTCTCAGCATGAGGAGTTCGCCGATGAACTAGCTCACATCATATATCCACCAGCGTATGATCATTTTTACTTTGATTTAGAGGCCGATCCATGAGAATTGACTAGAGTTTTGAAGAAAAATATATCTGAAACATTAACTAAGGATCTTAAAATTAATGAGATTAATGATTTTCCTCTTTTCTTATCTGATTGTAACTCCATTTTTTCTGAGAAATTTTCTAAGATCGATCTTTTAGTCTTATTTCCTTCCGGAAATAAAGGCAAAGTTTTCGATCCTAGAATATTAACCATCGATGGAGTTTACTCTAAGAGATTTTCCATTCTCTTTCTGGATGACTTTTCTTCTATTCTATTCGTCAGAGATTTTCTTTTCCTGACTGATTCTTCTGAGATCGAGACTTTTCTTTCATTTCCTTCCAGAAATGAAGACAAAGTTCTCGATCCCGGGATCCTCCTAAATAATGGAATTTTCTCTTTCATGAGAAAATCTCCACATCTACTGATTGATAATTTCATGATCAATAACTGTCATATTTTGAGTAAAATTTCTTTTAAGATCGTATCTTCCATCAGTTTTCACCCCAAAGGCAAAGAAATTTGGGGAGAGTCAAGCTAGAGACTCGTACAAAAACAAGTGCTTCTCGGGAGACAACCCGTGTTATCCTTAATATTAAATAAGTAGCTTGCTATATTAGGTTTATTTCGTAGTAGTTTAGTATTAGTAATGAATAAGTGTGGGGGTGTGCTTCTATCCTTGTTGTGTTTTATAGTTTTTTGTTTTTGCTTGTAGGATTTCCTATGATCTTGAAGACCTTCGTGCTTGTTTTCAATCCTCCAATCACGCGGTCTCCGATCATTTTCATGATTATATCTAGGGAAATTTTCCATCCTGATCATATATATATTCAGAAATAATATATAATATATAAATAAATATATATCTGTATATATATAATATATATGAAGATATATATATATTAACTTTGATTTTATTTTCCTCTTTCATCACAATTGGTATTTTTTTGCATTTGCCTTTTACGTTCTTAAAGATGTGGGGTAAAACATGACATTTTTAACATTAAGTGGCCAATGTTCGAAAAATTTTCTAAGTGGGGGGGGGGGGGATTTCTGTCGAAATTGATCATACTTGTTGCCTGTCTGTGTCCCACGCAACCCTGTTTTGACCAAAATTTTGTTTTATTTATGTATGTTTGAAAATAATAACAATAATAAAAAAAATAAAAAAATGTATATATAATAATATAAAAATGTGTAGAAATAAGGCCCGTAGGCTAGAACTAGTGAGATTTTTGACTTGACTGAGTGTTTCACTCTAGCTTTTCCCTTAGCTAGTTGGAGATAGATAGTTTTTAGAAAGATTAAGCTCTCTATAGCTTATTCGTTTGGATTTAAGCTTATATTCCCAAATAAACTTTTGCTTATTTCATTTCTTTTCTATTTACTTTTCTTTTCTCTTAGTTCGAGTGCTTATAAGCTCATCTTAAGCTTATTTTGAAATCTAAAAGGGATCTATGTGTGCTTATCCTTAGCTTAGTTATTAAGCTTGTGTCTCCTTGATTTTCGTAGCTTATTTGAGATTTTTGTCTTTTTAAAAGCTTATTTCTTAATCCTTTTTCCTTAGAAACATTTCTAATAGCTTAATTAGTCATAAAGTTCGTATCTTTTCATGTTTTTCTTGTAGCTTATTGAGCTAGGGCTTATTTCGAAGATTACTTGTAGCTTATTTGAGGATTCGGCTTATTTATAAGTCCTTATTCTTCATCCTACCTTCGAATAAGCCTTGATAGCTTATTAGCTTATTAGATTTGGATTTTTTACGGTAGATCTAGTGTTTTTAAAATAGCTTATTTTTCTAAAAAGGTTTTTCATCTTATTAGCTTATTTTATCCTAACTTTTCATGTCTTATTTCTTATTTTATTCTTCTACATCTAAGACCGGAGCTTAAGGGTTTAATAAGCTAGATCGAATTTGATTATTTGCTTTAGCTTATTAAATCGGGTGGTTTTATTCGTATCGGTTTCATCATTCGGGTTCTAATCTTCTTCCTTTTTCAATCTGTAGTAAAAAGTAGCTTAATTTGTAGTTTTATAACATGCTTATGCTTATTAGATTATTTGATGCTTATTTGGTGATTAATATGCTTAGTGAGTATATTTTATATGATTAGTGACTAGTTTATTTATGCATGCTAAGTGATTAGTGGATTGGAAATTAAGTATGGATTGTAAAAAGGTTTGTTAATTAATAATTCTCGATTATTTAGATTTGTAGTTTGAATGTTTTGAAGGGCAAAATCCAAAAAAAATAGTCAAACGACACATCTAGTAATTAATATCTTTTTAAGAGATTTTTGTTAAAATAAATCAACGTTGTGAGATAATTATCTTTTCTAAGGAAGTTAATTCGTTAAGTAAAACCTTAATTCACACTTGAGGAACTTTCTACGCCACTTAGCAATCATATCTTTTTATATAGTTCTCTTTATTAAATTGTTTAGCTTATTTGTTATTTAAAATAATCTAGTTTAGTATTATTTTATATTTAGGTTAAAATCAAAAACCAAAATTAAAAGATAATCAAGCATTTAAAATTCAAACATAAACGTGGTTTTCAATTAAATTCTCGTTGGGATTACGACACTCGGAAGATTGATCATTGTTTGTCCTCAAGCAATTTTTACATCTAACGGGAATATTATTACCGATACGTTTACGACGAATTAGTTTTTGGCGCCGCTGCAGGGGAGGATTGTCCGATTTCTACGTTATGTTTCGAAGTGAATGCCTTGAAGATCCTTTCTCTTGAGAAATTTTATTTTCGTATTTAAAAAGTAAATAATATATATAAAAAAAATAATAAAAATCCAAAAATATATTTTATTTAATTTTATTTTCTTTTATATAAATATTTTCAAAAAAATACCAAAAATATTTTCATTTTATTTTCTTTTAATATCAAAAATCCAAAAAAAAAATATTTTCCAATTCTATTTTATTTTTTCTTATATATATTAAATAATTTACTTTTATTATCTTTATAAAAAAATCTAAAAATATTTTTCATTTCTATTTTATTTTTCCTTTTCTTTTATGTATACATAAAATAAAAAATGATGATAATAAAGATTTACAAAGACATACTAATAATTATTAAACACCAAATTCTTCGTTTTACTATTGGTGCATGAGCACACAATTTTATTCGAGCCAAATCAAGTTACATTTTCCCAATCTCGAAAAAAGTTTACAATTTCGTCGAGTAGAAGAATCTGAGTCCGATAATCTTTTTCATGATCATATACAAGGAGAGGACGAGAACGCTGAATACGTCCAAATGGCCGATCATTTGAGACCGATGGAAGAGCTATATCCCAAATACCTATCGTAGGTATTGAAGATGCTATTGCTGTTTCAGCCGTTCTAGCAAATGAATTTGAATTAAAAACCGAGTTACTTGATTTCATAAGTAACAATCCTTTCTATGATCTTGAAAATGATGATCCTCATTCACACATCAAAAGATTTTACCAAATAACTTGAACTTTCAAAATAAACCAAGTACCTCATGATGTGGTGAAGTTGATCTTATTCCCGTTTTCTCTTAAAGGAGCAGCCGAGACATGGCTTGAGAATGAACCTCTATGTTCCATTACAACTTAGGATGATTTAGTATCAAAGTTCTTGAATCGATTTAACTCAATCTAAAAAAGATACTCAGAAAAGAAATAACGAACTTTTAACAATGTTTCTTGAGACTTTTTACAGAAGCTTGGGAAAGATTCAAAAGATTTTTAAAGGAAATTCCTCATCATATGGATTTTCACTCCTTCTTCAAATAGATTTTTTCTATAACATGTTGATCACTCCGATCAAGAATTCTCTAAATACCGCACGGTGGAGAAATCCGATGCAAAAAAATACTCAAGAAGCCCTTAATCATTATAAGAATAAAGCCAAGTTCGAACTTCAGAAATAAACCTCCAGTTTTCGAGTATGAAGGTACCACCAGATCAACATCAAATTGATGCCATTGCCGCTCTTACTAAACAAGTCGAAGCTCTTGGGTATCATATTTCTAGCATGCAAGAAACCAATAATCGAAACCAAGAAGCCACGATTTAGTTAATGCAAAATCAAATGGGTCAAATGGCAGAAGCTTTTCAAGAAAGACCATTAGGTGTGCTTCCGAGCAACACCAAAATGAACCCACTTGCTGAGCTTAATGTGATTACTAGTATGGATGGCTTGACATTGGATGGATATTTTATTCCTCATTCTAATTTTCTCGTTTATCAAGACAAGGAACAAGAACCGGAGACCATAACGGAAGTGGTGGAAATTCCTAGCTCTTAGAGCACACCACTTGTCCCACCTCTAGAAACTCCACCATTGTCCACACCAAAACCGAAGGAAAACCTTGAGCCTAATCCTCATCAGCCACCAATTCCATGTCCATCTTAGCTTCAAAATGATAAATTTCAAGCTTTAGAGAATCCTACAGGACATGTTGACCATTTCGTTTATAGAATTTATATTGATGATTCTTTGTGCGATAAATTTCCTATTGAAAACAATTCTTTGAGGGGCAATCCCGCTCCATCTTTTGATTCTGTGGTCGAGTCTCTCTCCCCACTTCCTACTTCCTGTGGGGATAGTGACTCTCTTGTGGAGGAGACCGACATCCTTCTTTCTCATTTTAATGATTCTTCACTTTATTATGAAACATTTTTCTTTGATATCAAAGAGAAGAGTAGTGGCAGTACCACTTCTTATTCCGATCATTCTCTTCCGGACTACGAAGCATTCTGTTTTGATGTCGATCATATAGAAGAGAAGAGTAGTGGCAGTACCACTTCTCATTCTGATCTTTCTCTTCTTGAATATGAATCGTTTCATTTTTATCTTTCGATTGATCAACTTTCTCCTGCCGATAGGAGTGATTCTCAGCATGAGGAGTTCGCCGATGAACTCGCTCACATCATATCTTCACCAGAGTATGATCATTTTTACTTTGATTTAGAGGCCGATCCAGGAAAATTGACTAGAGTTTTGAAGAAAAATATATCTGAAACATTAACTTAGGATCTTAAAATTAATGAGATTAATGATTTTCCTCTTTTCTTATCTGATTGTGACTCCATTTTTTCTGAGAAATTTTCTAAGATCGATCTTTTAGTCTTATTTCCTTCCGAAAATAAAGGCAAAGTTTTCGATCCTAGAATATTAACCATCGATGGAGTTTACTCTAAGAGATTTTCCATTCTCCTTCTGGATGACTTTTCTTCTATTCTATTCGTTAGAGATTTTCTTTTCCTGACTGATCCTTCTGAGATCGAGACTTTTCTTTCATTTCCTTCCAGAAATGAAGACAAAGTTTTCGATCCTGGGATCCTCCTAAATAATGGAATTTTCTCTTTCATGAGAAAATCTCCACATCTACTGATTGATAATTTCATGATCAATAACTGTCATATTTTGAGTGAAATTTCTTTTAAGATCGTATCTTCCATCAGTTTTCACCCCAAAGGCAAAGAAATTTGGGGAGAGTCAAGCTAGAGACTCGCACAAAAACAAGTGCTTCTCGGGAGACAACCCGTGTTATCCTTAATATTAAATAAGTAGCTTGATATATTAGGTTTATTTCGTAGTAGTTTAGTATTAGTAATGAATAAGTGTGGGGGTGTACTTCTATCCTTATGTTTCGTGGTTTTTTTTTGTTTTTTTGCTTGCAAGGATTTCCAATGAACTTGAAGACCGTCAATGCGTGTTTTCAATCCTCCAAACAGCGCGGTCTCCGATCATTTTCATGATTATATCCTGGGAAACCTTAATCCTGATCATATATATATATATATATATGTATATATATATATATATATATATATATATATATATATATTTGATTTTATTTCCTCTTTCACAATTGGAATTTTTTTGCATTTGCCTTTTTCGTTCCTAAGTGTGGGGGTAAAACACGACATTTTTAAACATTAAGGCCAATGTTTGATTCTAAGTGTGGGGGTGGGGGATTTCTGTCGAAATTGATCATACTTGTCGCGTGTCTGTGTCCCACGCAACCCTGTTTTGACCAAAATTTTGTGTTATTTATGTGTGTTTGAAAATAATAATAATAATAATAAAAAAATAAAAAAATGTATATATAATAATATAAAAATGTGTAGAAATAAGGCCTATAGGCTAGAACTAGTGAGATTTTTGACTTGACTGAGTGTTTCACTCTAGCTTTTCCTTTAGCTAGTGGGAGATAATTAGTTTTTAGATAGATTAAGCTCTCTATAGCTTATTCGTTTGGATTTAAGCTTATATTCCCAAATAAACTTTTGCTTATTTCATTTCTTTTCTATTTACTTTTCTTTTCTCTTATTTCGAGTGCTTATATGCTCATCTTAAGCTTATTTCGAAATCTAAAAGGGATCTATGAGTGCTTATCCCTAGCTTAGTTATTAAGCTTGTGTCTCCTTGATTTTCGATAGCTTATTTGAGCTTTTTGTCTTTTTAAAAGCTTATTTCTTAATCCTTTTTGCTTAAAAACATTTCTAATAGCTTAATTAGTCATAAAGTTCTTATCTTTTCTTGTAGCTTATTGAGCTATGGATTATTTCGAAGATTACTTGTAGCTTATTTGAGGATTCGGCTTATTTATAAGTCCTTATTCTTCATCCTTCCTTCGAATAAGCCTTGATAGCTTATAGCTTATTAGATTTAGTTTTTTTAAGGTAGATTTAGAGTCTTCAAAATAGCTTAGTTTTCTAAAAAGGTTTTTTTTTTCATCTTATTAGCTTATTTTATCCTAACTTTTCATGTTTTATTTCTTATTCTATTTTTCTACATCTAAGGCCGGAGCTTAAGGGTTTAATAAGCTAGATCGAATTTGATTATTTGCTTTAGCTTAATTTACATCGGGTTGTTTATTCAGTATCGGTTTTTTATACATCATCGGGTTTTAATCTACTCTTCTTTTTTCAATCCCCGAAGAAAGAAAAACAAAGCAACTAATTTGTAGTTTTAAGAATATTTTTATGCTTATTTAGGATGATTGTTGCTGCTTAATTTTTTTTTGTTATGATTAGTGACTATTGATTTGTGCTTGCTAATGATTAGTGGATTGAAATAACGTATGATTGTAAAAAGGTTTGTTAATTAATATTCTCGATTATTTAGATTTGTAGTTTGAATGTTTTGAAGGTACAAAAATCCAAAAAAAAGACAAACGACACATCTAAGTAATTAATATCATTTAACGATTTTTGTCCAAAAATAAATCAACGTTGTGAGATAATTAATCTTTCTAAGGAAGTTTAATTCATTACGTAAAACCATTTAATTCACAAATGAGGAACTTTCCACGTCACTTAGCAAGCATATCTTTTTATATAGTTCTCTTCATTAAATTGTTTAGCTTATTTGTTATTTAAAATAATCTAGTTTAGTATTATTTTATATTTAGGTTAAAATCAAAAACCAAAATTAAAAGATAATCAAGCATTTAAAATTCAAACATAAACGTGGTTTTCAATTAAATTCTCGTTGGGATTACGACACTCGGAAGATTGATCATTATTTGTCCTCAAGCAATTTTCACATCTAACGGGAATATTATTACCGATACGTTTACGACGAATCAGTTGTCACAAGTAGTACTAGGGAAACCTTTTGTGGAAATATCCAACATGACTCACGACCCACCTGAAGGTATCGTAAGATTCACTAACGGGACCGATGAAGTTGCTTATAAGATGCCCCATATGATAGAACTATACAACTCACCGTCGGACTTAGAAAAATAGCACACAAAATCAGTCTACCTTAGGAACGAAGAAGACAAGAGAAGAGGAGTGGAGTATGTAATGAGCAAAATATTAGGATTTTATAAGGAATGCTTAGAGCTTGGACCCGAATATGTGACTGGAATAGACGATGAAGGAGAAGTCACGTAAGGACGTGTGACTTCGAGTCTAGCTACAAGACTCGTAAATAAAAAAAGCGCTTTTTGGGTGGCAACCTAATATTTACTTTTCCCGCATATTAGGAGTGTCTTGTGTTTTAATTCTTTATTGTTTGTTTTATTATGTTTGAATTACTTTGTAATCATGCTTTGTTTGTTCGTAACTTCGTCTTATTTGCAATCAAAGGTATTTTGCAACAACATAAGTGTAGGGAAAATATCCGGTTTTTAGAACCAAATTCAAACATTTAAAATGAATTGTTTAGATTAATCCGCGTCAGTTTCAAGTCATATGATTGAATTATTAATTCTCAGGTTGTTATGCAGCATTTTGTACATGAAAATAACTTATAAGAATGAGTGCAGGAAATTTTTCATTAAAAACAAAAAATGAGTTTTCACAGAGTGTGGAGACGGCGTCACTATTTACACGCGACGCCGTCACCGTGACACTTGTGACGAAGTCAGGATATTCCTGACGGCGTCATATGCCCAGTTACAGGAAAACTCAAAAAATTTAAGTATTTTTGAAAATAAAATTTGTACAACACTTAAGAAAGTTGTAATTCTTTTATAAACCTGCAAAACTATAAGTTTAACAATTCTGTCATCTTATCTTTACTGCTTTATAGAGTCAACCCTAATTTCACACTATATATTATTATATCGCACATTTTATGCTTGGTGTAGTTGTCTTTGTCTTTGATTACAGGTTATATTTGATGAGAAGAAGCTTGGAAGTTCTTAGGAAATTTCATTGGATGATTCTTGGAGGATGATTTAACCAGTTATTGCATGTTTCTTCTTCATTATTGAGTAAACCAGGGGAGTACTAGTTTATTTTACTTGTTTTCTTTTCCCTTTAATTCGTTCTTACCGGTACTTTTATAGAACATTGGGGACAATGTTTAACTTATGTGTAGGGGATAAATAAGCCTTAGAAACTATTCTTTCATTTGCCATTTGATTTGTCTTTAAAATGATGGGTAATATATCAAAACATAGCATAAAAAGGTAATTTTAACCAAAGTTTAAAATTTTTTATGACACACACCGACGAAAACCAAGTATTAATAGCGTCTCATGGATAGGAATGTATATGACTAGCACAAAAACCCTCAGAATTCCACCCCAAAAATGTGAGGTTCGCCTTTAGATCTATAGAAATTCGGGTATCTATTAGTGATACACAAGATAGTTTATACCTTTAGCTTTATCGAGTTAAGGAGTGAGCAATCATGTGTATCTATTTTGTCATTACGGATTTTTTAAAATACTAGTAATCTATAACGCCAAAGAACAAAATAGAAATATAGAGAGAGAAAGTAGATGGGAGGATGGTTCTAGTGAGAGAAAGTAACAAAGAAAGAAAGATTAGATTATGTGTGTAAAAATGAACCAACCAACACCCTCTCCATGTGTGGAGAGGGTATAAATACTCTCACATATGACCGGCCATGGGCCTAATAATAGGCTTTCCATGGGCCTTTAGCCCGATTAGCTTTCTATCTTAACCATTCGACTTACTATGAGCTACGACTAACTATATTGGAAGTGACCGATACTTTTTGTATTCCTAACAATCTCCCACTAAGGAAGGTCACTCCAATATACAAAAATTATAACCTAACATACTATGCTTTGACTTTAGTCTTGAGCTCGTAGTCTTTAACTTCAATCATTAACTTGTGATATGTTGTAGTGATCTTTGACTTTAGGCTTTGACTTGTATCTTTGACTTGTCATGAATGTGATCTTGAACTTCTTGAGATCATCAACCAAGCATAATCTCTCTTTGCCACCTTTTAATCTTTGCCATCTTGTGTACTTGTGACTTTTAGATCGACATGCTCATACCTTTCTTGAGTCTTTGACTTGAAAGCTTTAATAATACGTCTTTCTTGACATTCTTTAACTTTAACACTTCATCGCTTCATGAAGGACGTGTGGTATCAGAGTAGTGGAAGTCTTAAAACATGTACTTAAGCTTTCATGATGTCTTTATAAATGTCGGTTGAGTATGAGCATGCGGCTATGAATCTGACTCGTCCACGTCTAGCTGCTGCCACCATTGGGAATACATGCAAGTTTAGGTTAGTAATAATCAACAGTTATGGACGAAAGTGTCTTTGTCACTTCGTCGAATACGGTTGCAATAACCACGGTTTCCTGTTGATCAGTATAAATACTGCCTGTGATCAGATAGAATTCCAAAGAATCTTTTTGACAGGGTTTCGCAGCTGCACTAGCCGTTCTCATTACCGAAACATCTCAAAGCAGACAACATGGTATGAGTGAACCAGCGAGTTACTATCTCACCGATTGAAATAAAAATTGATTTGAAAAATCAATCGACGTGTCACTTGCTAAAGTGTTTTTGCGACACATCGAGAGTTTTTAAGCATTTCAAAATTCATCAATCGTCAATTCATATACTGGAACAAGTTTAATTCATATAGAATCGCACCATCATTTCTTTCCAGTTGTCACAAGCTTGATCCGTATAGGATCTCACAAGTCACCTACCAGGAGCTTGTTTGATGTTGGCTCAAGCAGGATTTCCATCTTCACTGTGAATACTTAAGTATCACTCGGATGTTCTGGCAAAATCGCAAGGATAATGCGTAGGACTCTTAATATATATTTCTTGTTTTTCACATTGTATGAATTAGCAAGCATAATTTTGACAAGTGTCTTAATGAGATTTATGGATGATCTCTTTTGGCTCTAGACTCAATAGTGCACTTTGGTTTTAGTGATCGAAGGCTAGAGCAGACGGCCACCTTTTCAATACCAACTAACTCGGAGTGAGAAAGTTGATAGAAATGCGTGTAATCTCCGTAAGAAATGAAACAAATATCTTTTGAGAGATTCTGAGTGGCTAGGGAGGGTTGTGCATTGCATCACTGGGTCCATGATGTCAGTCTTCAATGTCAGCAATCATCTTTGTGAACCTTAACAATAGATGTATTGACCCAGTTTCTGCCTAAGTGTAAGGAGGGCTTCTTTCTTTTCACCCTTTATCTTAACTTTTATTTTTAATTCTTCAACCCCTTCAGCGCTTACCGAGACTTCATAACTAGTACCTTGTTGGGTTTGTTCCAGTACTAGCTCTATCTCAGTCGGCACTTTTCCCTTATTCTCACTTTTACTCCTTTTTTCATACCCAAGGACTACTATACTATCTAGTAGAATATCCCTGGGTAGATCCCTCCGGTTCTGGCTGGATCATAGGAATAGATACCTAAACTTAACCACCTTATAACTCCAATACAATAATTTAAATGGTCGGTCTTTAATACTTCCACATTTCAGCCAATCACGTAACCATTTTCTCCCCCTTCATATGTGCATTGATTAATTGAAAGAGTTTAGCACATATACGGGTTAGTGTACACTTGAGATCTTAAAAATCACCTTATTAGCCATATATTTTAATCACATTTTCTCCCCTTATCAATAATGTTAAATCTTTTAATATTTTGGATATTAATTGATAAAATATATGCATTCAGGGAGAAGATGTCCAATTATTAACAAGCCGATTATTGGAACATATTAATGCTCCCCCTCAAATTATGAAGGAATTATATGGTGTTTGAGTACGTTAAGTTGAAATTTTTTGAATATACTAAGAAATTCTTGAAAATTCGTACTCAGACACTATATATGCCTAATTATAGTCTACACTATTTATTCACATAATCACAAGTTTTATTATATATGAGAAATTGACCTGAAATGAGTTGAGACAAGATATGATAGAGTCATATTGTCCTTTCTAGTAGCCTGAGATCATTCCTGTATTCCCTTCCACCAACGAACTTCTCTAGATTCCGCATCAACCTCCTCTAATAAAGCCGCTTGTCTATATCCTGAACCATAACCCGGGCCCTTTTCTTGTCTAAGTTACTCCATTTCCTCATTGGCAGGTATTCCATTCTTATTCTCGCAGCAATGTCGTGAAGAGCAGACCGAACATCATTGAGCGTGCCATCACTAAACTTGTGGAGTTTATCAGCGCGCATCAATCTTTTTCTCTTGTACAGATCCACGTATATTATTCCATGAGGGTCTGAGTATGAAGTATATGCAGTTTTATTCTTGATATTCAATCTGTATCTGTCGGGTTTAGTGAGGTTGAGCTTCTTTTGGTAACTTTCGACACCTAATTGAAGATCTTTCACCCGCCTTTGAATGATAATACGTCTAGTGTACATACGTAATGCCACATTTAAATCATACCGTTCGTCGATTGTGAGATTGGTTAGCTTTTGTTGAACGAGTAGAAGTAACATGTCCTCAATGTCTTGTAGGCGAAGTCTTTTGAAATCACCTTCTTTAAACGTATATAGCTTCTGATCATCTCGACGAACTTCAATCTCTTCCAGGTGACCGTAGTCATACTTCTTCATAATTTTAAGTCTGGTTACCGCAATTATTTTTCTTCTGGAGTAAACATCTTTAGACGAAGTCAAGTTACTTGCATATCCGTAGAAGCTTTGGCGTTTGGGACCCCAGTGTGAAGTGCCCAAGTAAGCATGTTGATCATATTTCAACTGTACGGGACTCCACAATTCGGGAACCAAGTCTTCGATCCATTTGAGCTCATAAGTAGCAGCCTTTGTCTTTGTCACAGAAGTTGAGTATCGTCTGCTTAAATCTCCACCCTTCAGATATTCCAGATCTTTATTAATAAAGTAATCCTTAGGGATAATTTGGCGTCCTCGATGATCTTGAATTAACAGAAGAGGCTTTCTGAGATCGAACGGATATGGTTTGTTTTCGGGGTTATGCCAGTCAAGTCGTTCAGTTGTTGCTTTGGAACATTCTTCAAGATGGTACTCTAATTCCGTAATACTCTTGCAAGTGCCTTTGAGCAGGTTGAATGCCGGTCCAACCAGAATTTCTTGAGTCAGATTTGGAATTTTAAGCCAATTCATGACAAATGCAGAGAAATCAAATGAAGTATCATTGAGCTCATCAAATGAAGTAGGAGGTTCTTCAGCACGTGCAACTTGACTAATCTAGGTCTGAGGAGGTCGAAAGTCAACATGTTGTCTCTTACTCCAATTAGGATCAGGAGTTGGAGGTCGCTCAGGTTTCTTGAACCAGTCGGCTTTGGTAACCTCCTTGTCAGCAGGTTGTTCATCATTGTCTCTCGTGACAAACTCTTGATCTTGTTGCATGCTTGAGTCTTCAATAGTATGACTTGGCTCCTCTACATGGGCAAACTTGCCAGAAGACTTATGTTGAGATTAGGAGGCATCTTTAGAGGTGCCTGAAGACTTCTTTTCCTTTGACCTTGAATCTCTGGATGACTCAGCATCTTTACTTGATTTCCTTCTTTTCGTCCGTCGGTCTGATCCAACAGAGGGGTCTCAATCTTTGTCTCTGTCATCTTGACTCCTTTTCAATGAAAAGACTTCACCATATGAATCAAAGAGATCTTTTTCAATTTCATAAGATTTAACCAATGCATCGTAAAGTTCCCTTTTTATGGTCAGCTATGTAATATGACTTGTTCCTCTCTATCTTGTTGTTATCCCAAAAGCTTAATCCATTTCACAACAATAAGCTATACCAATAAGCAAAATAGTAGAAAGATAGAAAGAAAAGTTGGAAGATTTATTAGAGAGAAACTAGAGATGGAAGATTACACACACACACAAATTATGCAAATGGTAACCAACACCCTCTCCATGTGTGGAGAGGGTTCTATTTATACCCTTGAGCCATGAGTGGCATGTGGGCTTTCTAACTTGGGCCGGGCTTGGCTAAACTTGGGCTTTGAGCCCGAAACACGGACAATATTAGATTACAATCCAAGCCCGTTGAACCCGACTAGCCTATTACTTAACAAGACTAATTATGACTAATAAGACCGATAACATTCTTGTTCGACTTATATAAAATTAAGGCTAACAATCTCCCCCAATGTTGAGGTCTCTTTCTTCAAACTCCTCCGTACCACTGATGACATTGAAGATATGACTTTTGACGTTTATGCTTTGCCTTGTTTTGGTCTTGTCTTGTTTGTAATGGCTTTGATCATTCATGCTTTGTGATCTTGATTTTGAGCCTTTATGTTTTGACTTTGAGTTCTTGAGATCGTTATCTTGCATCATCTCCTTGACATGAATCATCTTGATTTGACTTCCTTGATCAACTTGTGCTCTTGACCAACATGCTCATACTTGTTACATTCTTGTTTGACATATGTGATTATAAGTCTAACAATCTCCCCAATTGATGATTCTTTATTTGACTTTGAGGCTCTTTGATACCGGAGTAAGAGTCACATGAGCATCTTCCTCTACTTGCTCAAACCCTAATTCTTGAGAAACATTTTGTTGTTCTGAGGCACCTTGATCAGCATTGGTCATTTCAGTGTCTTCATTTCCCAAATTCATATTCACATCTTCATAAAACTCCTTAGTGACCTCATCTTCTTCATCATCATACATCGTTTCTTCATCATCAATATTTTCTTCTTCTTCATAGTATTCAGTAGTAGACTGATCGAATATAGGAATCTTGATTCTGTCTGACTCAGTTCTATCACTATCAGTCTCTTCATCATCATCATTCGTGTCATCACCTTCTTGTTTATCATCATCATCACTGTCATTGCCATTATTACCATCATTATCATCGTCACCTTCATCACTTATATCATCAGAATCATTTTTATCATCTTCATCTTCATCTTCACTGTCACCCCCAAGAACTCTATTCTTTTCTTACTTTATATTCTATATGGGTACATCGGGAACCCCTGGTTTAGTACCAGTTCCTTCATCTGTACCAGAAGTCTTTTGTTGCTGCTCATCAGGAACCTTTGACTGAGTTTCAACTCCATCACCTGAGCCACTTGCGTGAGAACTGTGAAATCGTGTCTTGCTTCTTTTGGTAGCCAACTTTAGTTGTTCAGCTTCAGTTAATGCAACCTCAGATAATACAGCTAATCCTTTGGCTTTTAGCTTCTTTGTAGGTTGCTTCTTCTTGTTAGATTTAGCCACCTTTAGACTTGATTCTGGTACCTTTAGTAGCTTGAACAGGTTTCTGCTTGGGTGATGTGTCAAGATCAGCTTTCTTTCGACCGTACTTTAGTTTTGGAGCTTTCTCTCTAGAGGCAAAAGCGTAGTATGTCTTGTAAGAATTGGATCACAACATTGCTTGCTTTGTTAGTTACTTTGGGAGAATGGTACCATATACTTGAGTATCTTCATGTCTGGAGATACATCTCATAGAAGTAAACATGGTGTCATCTCGAGCAGTGTGCCAAAACATCTTGTTTTTCCTCAAAATAGACTGATCCTTTGACATGAAGTAATCAATGATGATCTTTGTGAATCTAGGGTATGACATCTTGTTGGTCTTCTTAGCTTCTTTGTTTTCTATCTGGAACATGAGATATTCCCAGAGTAGATACACATAGTCGATGTTCTTCTTATAGAACATACCCTAGAGGATTTGAGCACGTGACAAACAAATCTTGTCCATTCCAGTTTCTTTGCCACTTAGACACTTGTTGATGATGGTAGCAAATGCTCTCCATGGTTGGTGTAAGTATTCAACACTCACATCAGTAAGGTAGATGATGTCTCCAGAGTGTCCAAGATCTCTGATGAAAGAGAGAATGTCATGTTCCAGTTAGAGGTCTTCAAACTCTTGTCATGGAATTTTAAGGCATATCTGGAGAATTTCTCTAAAGATTTCAACATCGAGAGAGAATTTCTTCTTATTTATCGTGAATCTAATGGATGACTTATGAACAGAAACTATAGCCTAAAATTCTTGCATATAAATGGCAGGAACTTCTGTAGTGATTAGGAATGCTTGGTAAAAGGGAGTGACAGCAAGAGCATCCAACAAGACTTGAAATTTAGCTTCTTTTGGTTTGATGTCTGTCTTGAGTCTCATGTTACATTTCTCGAATTCAAGATGGTCCGCAAGGGCAACAAGAGCATCATCAAGGGCTTTCTATTGAGCTTGAGTGGTATTCATGTTTCTGCTAAGATTTGACCAATACAATTTATATATATAATTAATTTTATATATAAAACACTATAAGGCCCTTTGATTGTTGAATACTTAAGCTTGATGCATGTTGTGATCATTCTAATGATTATACTCATTAAGGCATTTAGCATTATTGAATAAGATCTAATTATCCGAAGGGCAACTTAATTGGGCATAATGTGAAAGGCATTAAGACAACTAAAATAGTGTTTTTGGGAATCCTATTCAAACTAACTTGTAGAGAATAAGGTAACCTAAGACATGTTCAGATATCCTTGTTGAACCTTGATATATAGCCTACTTAACTTGATTTGATTGCATAATTAACCAATTTTAATTAGCTACCTAACTTGAGTTGAAAATTGCCTTCAGAAAAATTCAATCTTAAAATTACTTAGAATCTATTGCTAAATCGCCTCCTATTGAGGACTGTTAAATCACCTCCTATTGGAATTGTTAAATCGCTTCCTATATATGATTGATAAATCGCCTCCTATATAGGATTGTTAAATCGCCTCGTAAAGTTAAGTTGTTAACTCGCCTCATGAACTTGAGTTGTTAACTTGCCTCGTGAACCCAAGTTGTTAACTCGTCTCGTGAAGCCGAGTTGTTAACTCGCCTCTTGAAGAGGTGAAGTTAACCCACCTTCTGAAGGGAGTTGTTAACTCGCCTTCTAAAGGTGTTGTTAACTCGCCTCTCAAAGGCAGTTGATAACTCGCCTTCAAAAATCACATCACCATAAACATAAAAATCTAACCATCAAGACTTGTTCATGTAGCATTCTTAACAGATTAATAACACTTAGGATCAATTATAAAAATAATTGGCCACAGAATTATAAAGAGAGATAAAAAAACGAGCACATTTAACCATTTTAATCACATTCATACAAGAAACAACAAACAAGCAATGCCATTTATGGCTCAAACAAATTTAATGAAGAGAATACAAACTACTTAGCATAGAACCCACAAGCATATTACATTAAATCCTAAAAACCCAAAATTTCGCAAACAAGAATCATCAAGAACACATTCATATGATAACAAAAGTACAAAACTGTTTTAATCGAGCGTTCTACACTCCTAAACAAACAAAACCCCTCATTCAATTTGAGATTTTAATCACTTTTGATTTTGACTAACCCTAATTCAAGATTTAGGATTTTCGAGATCAATCGTGGATGAAACTTTAATTCCTTTTAGATATATGTAGTTTAGGAAGTGAGGAACGAGTTTCAAGTTATACCTTTCGCTTGATAATCACTGGAAATGGAGAAT
>BQNB010073051.1:4814-32232 GCA_026074375.1 Tanacetum coccineum
ACTCATAAATAAAGTGCATTCAAATTCCTAGAAAGATCACATATAGCCATATAGGACAATATATGATGATACAACATAAGATCATCATAACCTAACATAACATAATTAGAACATCCAATAAAAGTAAACTAGTAGACGATTCTTGATTTTTAGAAGATGTTTTAAGGAGAGTTGGTAGTGATGGATGAGGGGTAAAGAGTTGAGGGCCCAATGATAAGAGATTTGATTCGGTTGAGGTCATCTTTCAAAACATTAAAGATTTCACGAGTTGTCAAGTAACAGTGACAAAAGTCCGAATGAAAATTTACTTGGTCTAGACAAGGAGGATGAGTGAATGGTGAGGAGGGAGGTAAATGACTAGTTAACTCAATTGCATGTTGAATGTTGATATTAAGAAGATTTAAAAGGTGTAGGAGTTCATGCAAATAGTTTTCACTATGATTTTGAGTCGAAATTTGTAGAGGTAAGGAGGAGGATGTAGGAATAGATGAATTAGGAGAGGGAGGCAAATGAGTGGTATCAAAGATTGGAGAGTTTGGTGGAGATTTAAGTAGTGAGTTGTTTGGAGATAGAGAAGGTGAGTAAGGAAAAGAGTGAGTGTTTCTCCAAGAGTCTATGATTGATTTATGATATTTTTCACCATAGTTTCTAGGAGATGACATGTTAAGGAAAAGATTAAAATGGGATGTGTTTGATAAGTAGTGATGAAGGATATGATGTTCTTATATAGAAGAATATATGGCAAAGCATGGTATGCTAGTATTAAGGTGTAAGAATTTGTTTTGATACTAAGGGAAATGTCATCTTTTTACCAAAAGATTAGTCAAAGGTTCAGAAAAAGAGATAAGACTAAAGAGAAACGTGACTACTGTCGACGGTCCCATAAAGTTTTGGCGGACCCGGATATATAAGGGTGCCTAACCTTTTAGGGGGGTATTTTTTGGAGTTTGGAAATTTTTTCAAAAGTTAATCTTTTGTTTTAGAATAACTTAAGAGGGTTGAAATGGTGATTATGGCATTTCTATTTCTTTAAGAATCACATAATCTAGCTAAAAGAAAAGAGGGAAACTCATGCAATGGGGCCAAGTAGAAACATATAAATGACATTAATATTCATAAAGTGTCATATAGCAAGCATGAAATAATAGTGACAAAGGCAAGTTATATACGTACTAGAATGATTGAGATAGAAGTTATTACATAGAAATAATAATAGTACGTATGTCTAGGAATAATTCTTGATAAAATATCTTAAATGGAATTCGAATAATTACTTAAAGCTTCTTCTGAGGATATGGAACTAATTGCTTGAAGATGACTAGGATGAATCCAAGGTTTCATGGATGGTCAATATGATATATATTTTGATTTTCATAGATGAGGATTAATTTTGATGATGTGATCATATAGACGATTTAGAATCATTCCATATGGCATTGGAGAATTTGGTTTATTTTTAATCTTTTCAACTCGTTTGGTTAGAAAGTAGGCAAAGTTGAAAGGAGTACTTGTTAGAATGCAATACATCATGTGACATGATGAAGCAAGAAGGAATGGTGAGTCATTTTGTGTGCCAAAGGCATTCTCCTGAAAGATTTCGTTCCAAGATCTTATGTCATGACGAAGCTCTTCCTTGAGGATTTTATTTGGAAAAATGGTTAGTCCGGTTGTTGTGATTGATTGAATAATTTCATTTGGTGTTGGAATGTGTGTTTGACTCTTGATTAGTTTTCAAAGAGTCGAGAGATGATTCTTCAGAGTAAGTACATTCTCCTTCACATGGAATAGAGAGAATCGTGGCAAATGACTCGAGTGAAAATTTAAATGTTCTTTTTAATGCCCAGAATGTTAAAAAGACATTTTGATCATCATCTTTAGTGATTTCAATTGAGGAGTATAATTCAAGTAGAAATCTTGGACAGATTCCTTCATGAAGTTCATATATATTCAAAAGTTTGATAATTTGAAAAACGTTTTGAATATTATCATATTTAGTGGATTCAGGAGATTCAAGATGACCTTCATGAATTGACCTACATTCTAGGTTTCGAATGATAGGTTTTAAGATGTCAAGAATATAGTTTTCATTTGAGATTGTTGTAACATATGATTTAGTGTATCGTAATTCATCTTCCAAAGTCATTTCACCTAGAATCGAAACAAATAATTTTAGTGTGGTTCCTTCATTTAACGAGAGGTCTAGTGTGTGCCTAAGTGTGACAAATGTGGAGTAACGATTAACTCGACTTAGAGATCAAATCCTAAGATTTAACCCAAACGCTCCTTAATTTGATTTTGCTTATCCAAACAAGTCGAAAAATACATATGAATTATGTATCTCAAAATTTGTTCATAAGATCATTATGCATGTGTTTGAAAATGTTTTTAAGTTGTATTGACAATGCCTAACAACAATTTTATTGTGTTCCTAATGTGAGTGATTTGAAAATAAAATTGGGGTTTTGGTTTGAAATCAATTTTTCAACAAATTTACTAATGTATGCAAATCCTACATCTACGGGAAGCATATTAGTTATACATTGTATCCTAAAAGAAAAATCGAAAATCCCCAATTTCAATTTTTGGTGTTCATCATGAACCCTAGACTCAAATTCAAAGAAAATAGATGAAATGACTTACAATTGATGATCTTTAAGATGTTAGGATTGATTATTAGTGTTGATTTGATCTTCAATTGATGTTTTAATGATTGAATTTGATTTTTGGTGGGTTTTGGGTCGTGTTCGTCGAGTGCAGCAGATAAGGGGGTGTTTGTTTTTGTGTTTTGAAAAAAAAATTGTTTAATTGTTCAATATTATGATTTGCTGATGGCGGTCCCATATCCCCTGGCGGTCCTAAATATATTAGGGGGCGCCTATATGGGGGGCGCCCTTAGACAAGGTTTTTGGACTCGGTTTTTGACAAAATTTTTACAAAGAGGAGTGACATTTTAATTTGCATTTCACGAATTAAATATGCTTAAATTACTTCGGATGAAGTATTTAAGTTTTCACGACACAGAATGGAACACATACTAGAATTGAGACAGAAGAAGGAGAAGCGGACTAATATGTTTTATGGAATGTGTTCCATCATTCCTAAACCAAGACGTAGATAGTTAAACGATTCACGTTTAAGGGTTTTAGTAAGAATGTCGGCATATTGTCGACGCCCAACACTTTTTTGATTGAGATATGTCCTTTTTGGACATTATCATGAAGAAAGTGGTGACAAATTTCGATGTGTTTGGTACGAGAATGTTGCACCGGGTTTTTGCTATGGTCAATCGCGCCTATGTTGTCGCACATGATGGGAGCTTGTTTCATCCATAGTGCTTGTTGACATTCCTTTCCGGCGCTTACGTATTCAGCTTCGGTAGTGGATATAGCAAGAGCGGTTTGTTTCTTCGAGAACCAAGATGTCAAACAACATCCTACGAACGTACAAATACCGCTAGTGCTCTTTCTCCCGCATGATCAAAGTCGGCATATACTACAGTTTCTATGTCGGTCCCCTTAGGATACCATAATCCTAAGTATGTAGTGCCTTTAATGTATCGGAAGATACGCTTAACCGCTTCAAGATGAGAGGTTTTGGGAGCCTCTTGGAAGCGTGCACAAAGGCAGACACTAAACATAGATATCGGAGGCCTGTACTTTGCCGTTAGGTATAATCCATAAAATACCTATCATGCATCGATACTTCGGTATCAATCTATCGACTCACACTCTCATCTTTCGTGAGTTTAGTATCAGGAGACATGCGGGGTTACAATTGTTTAGAATCTCTACGTACCAAATTTCTTAAGCATTTCTTTAATATACTAGATACGATTAAAAAATAAACGCCATTCTATCCATTTGTTTAACTTGTAAATCCAAGAAGAAGTAAGTTCACACGCATGGCGATGCTCGATACTCATACGTCGTCATGCATGTTGTTTGGCAAACCGTATATAATGTCACGACATAATATTTGAAAATACAATGATGAGAGTTGAACATTTTCTTCTTATTTAAAAAGAGTGTCTATGCTACCCTGTTTCACGCATATTTGAAGTATCCATGTCTAATAAGGAAAGCTTTAATCAATTCATACTCAGCTTTTGGTTGTTGTTTAAGAGACCATAATAAAGCTTTCTTTAATATAAAACATGATCCAGTTTTTCAAAATCAATGAATCTTGGAGGTTGTGTCACGTATACCTCGTCATTGATAAAACCATTTAGGATTGCACTTTTTACATCCATTTGGAATAGTTTAAAATATAAGGCACAAGAATAAGCTAATAATATTCTATGGACTCAAGTCTAGCAACCGGGGCATAAGTTTCATCATAATCGTTGCCCTCTTATTGGTTGTAGCCTTGAGCAACTAACCTAGCCTTATTTTCGATGAAACAATCACTGTTCTCATTAAATCTAACATATTTCTAAAACACCCACTTAGTTCCTATATACTTGTCATATTCTTAGGTTGTCAAACTAACTCCCAAACGTCATTAGCAATGAATATATTTAATTCTTCTTGCATGGTGACTATCCAGCTTTCATCTCCTAAAGCTTCATTCACATTCTTAGGTTCTATGGTTGCTATAAAACAAAATAAATTACTTTGGTTTTGGGCTTGTGACCTAAGGGTTCTTTTGGTTAAGGTTTCCTATGACATTTTCTAATGATGGTTCCTATGAATTCCTTATGTTGACTAGTTCATCAATCTCTAAAAGTTTCATCCATCAATGTATTTTATAGGTTTTTCTTTTCGTGAGACCTTAATTGCGTCTTCTTCATCTAATTCATCATCTACAAGATGGGATGTCTTAAAGGTGGAGGAGTAGAATGTCACGTTAAGTGATTCTTTGACTTCCTATGTGTTTGTTAGGATGATGTAGGCTTTACGAATTTGATAATAACCCTAAAAGACACCTTCTTAATGACTTTGGGTCAAAAACCTTGCAAGGTAGTCTTTGGTGTTCTAAAATGAAGCACTTACTTCCAAACACTCTAAAATAATTCTAACGTAAGTATCCTACCTCTTAAAAGTTTGTAAGGATGTTTTTTCCAGAATGGGCTCTAATGAGAATTCGGAGAATGTATTATGAAGTATCAACAGGTGTTACACCTAAACTTTTGTGGTAACGATTGCTATTCGACATAGATTCCTACTCATTTCTGAAGTGGTCCTATTTTTCCATCTCGTCCACGCGCATTTGATTGAGCAGTGCGTGCTTGATCCAAGAATTGAATGTAATGCATGGTATTACAAAAACTTCCAACCCAAATTGTCATCTCGATTATCAAATTCTCTAACTGATGGTCGGTCTTAATTAACACTATTGAACAACATAATAGGTTTGGATTTCATACTAAATATTTAGTGAATTGATCGAGAGGCTTCGTTTTATCCTTAAGGAATCTAGTCCAAGCTTGTACAAAAGAGTAGTCATCTACGTATGCCTAAGGTGTAACGGTTTCCTCCGTAACTCTGCACGGGCAACGACTATGGACTGAAGAGATCCATATGAGGTAGATTCTACGCATCTAGTCGTGAGACTAAAATCTTACTTTGTGACTAACATGAGCTTGTTTTCCCCAAATTTTGCAACATCACATAAATGTTGATGAATCAACTTAAGTTTAGGTAGGATTTCTAACTATTGTCCTTAGAAACCTACTATTGAATGAGATGCATGTATGGCGTGACCGAACCTCCTATGCCACAATAGTGGAATTTTCATGCATCGTTGCATAAGACAAATATTGTCCTGTTGGCTATTTCTAATTTCATCACATATAACCTTTTCTTCCTAATACCATCAAACCTATAACTTACTTCCTTAGTGATTTCACAACAATTTTTCAGAAGGAGAGTTACTCTACACTTGATTGTCTGTCTTATACTTAGCAAGTTAAATCTAGTTATCAACATGTCTACATATTTATTTTGAGAGAGTCATTAGAAATTGCTAACCTTTGCCAATGATTGTTACCATTAGAGAAAGATAACTACCAAAAAATGTTGTACCATCACTAGTTCATTGTATGCTTGGTAAGTGGGAGAAGACTTTAGGTTCCAAGTCGAGCTCCAATTGTACATCTATTATATAGTACAATGACTCAAAACATTAGGTCGCCCAATATCTACTTGGTTCCAAAATTGTTATTCTAAGACATCCCTTGCATTTGA
Source organism: Tanacetum coccineum (assembly GCA_026074375.1). Classification (NCBI taxonomy): domain Eukaryota; kingdom Viridiplantae; phylum Streptophyta; class Magnoliopsida; order Asterales; family Asteraceae; genus Tanacetum; species Tanacetum coccineum. The sequence continues at coordinate 11,000 of BQNB010073051.1, forward strand.
TGCAATTGGGTTGTAATGAGAGGAAACGAGAACGACATTTTCCCATGGGCATGTAACTTTGACAGTTGGAAAGTTATTCCAAGTTCGGAAAGCCACGAGGTTGAGAATTTGTCGACCAATGTTCCTTTTTGGTTACGGTGTTTGGCACGAGGATAATTATTATTGACTTTTCTAGGAGGTGGAGTTTTTTATCTAAAATTTGGTTTCGAAAATCCAACTCTGAGTTTTGACAATGCTTATAAGATTGTTTAACTCATTGTCACTAAGCAACTGAACTTTGACTTTGTTTTACAATAATGATGAGTAGTTATTGAGTTCAAAACAAAAATGGATTTTGAAAAAGACAAACAGTTTTTCTCAGATCCAGGTGTTGCGGTGGCGGTCCTATAATTATTTAGGGGGCCGCCTGATCACTTAGATGGATCGCCCATATTTATGGGACCTCCATCAGATGACGCCTTTTTCAAAGCTTTTACAAATTTTAATTCCTTAGTTCCACTAGATGATGCTTCAAATGAATTAAACCCTAAACCTAGTTTATCATCGGAGGGTTTTTAGCTACTTAACATTTCATTTAAGTAATGAGTATGGTATTTGCTGTTTTATACATACCTTTTTACTTGTAAAACGAACCCAAAAGACCAAAAACATAATAAAAATGGCAAATATATGCTTGTATTGTGTTATGATGATGCCGGTATGAGATATTAAAGAAATGGAAAAAAATCAAAGACAAATAAGGACAAAACCAGGACGTGAGAAAGTAAAGAATGAGAAAAAGCCAAGGCAAAAGGTGTGCATTTATCAAGTGCAAAAAACCCAAGACTAGCTTCGTAAACCCAAAAAACAATTCCAAAACGGTCAAGAATGTCGAGATTTTTGTAAATCTGAAATTAGTCTTTGGAATAAGATAAAGCTCTTTGAGACGAACGTTTTGATATAAAATGGTACTTCTAACTCTTAATAACAAAAAAGTTATGGCGAAAACGAGATATATATTTGAAACATTAAAATTTCAGAGTAAAATCAAGTCCCAATAATTTATGATTTAACAAGATTACAAGATTTCAATCGTGACTCATTTTGTATATTTAAGGAAAAATAGTTATCGAATGTGAAGAAAACTGAGTCCTTGAGTTTTGTTGATATCCACGTGTCTCGACACCCCCAAAATCACAACATCGCAGCGGAATACCACTTGGGGTGCTACTTCATAGTTCATACACACAAGTTACAGAAAATGACCTCAAAAGAGACGTTAATAAAATGCCACATTCGATTAAAATTTCAGAGTAAAATCAGGTCCCAATAATTTATGATTTAACAAGATTACAAGATTTCAATCGTGACTCATTTTGTATATTTAAGGAAAAATAGTTATCGAATGTGAAGAAAACTGAGTCCTTGAGTTTTGTTGATATCCACGCGTCTCGAATGCTCCTAATGCTCAGCTAGCAAAATAATAACCTGAGAAAATATATGCAAAAACGTCAACAATAATGTTGGTGAATTCATAGGTTTAAGTAAAAGCAGCATTGAAATAAATCAATAAGTATTTAGTAAAAAAAGTAGCGTTACCACATTTCAAAGAATTATTTTCGAAATTCAATTAGTGATTCAATAAATCAAGTAATGTTTAATAGTGGACCACAAGGTTTAAGATCAGCCAGCGACAATGCAACGAATGCAATGTCAAGTAAATGAATTAATATATTATCGCATTAAGCTCATGCCACCGAAACGTTAACCAAGCATATAAAATATGCATATCATTTGCCCCTTAACTAGGTAATATTGCAATATACCTTAAGAAATTCTCAATAAAAAATGTCCTTTAGGGGTGATCGCACCATGGATGTCACAACCCCAGACAGGGCAGTATGGGCCCAATAGCTTAATTAATTGTACTAGCGGTGGCATTACCCATCATAGGTAATTAACAGTGCATGAAATTCGGGGCCTTTTTGCAATAGGTACTCATGCAGATAAACTTATAAATCGGGTCAAGCATACCCTTCAGAGCACTTGTGTCCAATTTAAAACAAGTAATATGTTCAAAACTCACGGTTTTGTAAATAGATAAACAATGATCTCAAATCATTTAGTAAGCAATTCAAGCTTTAATAAATTCAATGGTATATCAACCTTGTATCAACATGTATTAGATATTCATGTGAAGAGCAAGTAAGTCTTTAGTAAAAAAACATTCATGTAACGCTTATGAAATTGGACAATTAATAAGTTATTTGGTTAAAACGAGCCCAAGCATGTATTCTCATCCTCGAAAATAGTTATTGAAAACCATTAAGAAGAAAAGATAGGGCTAATTAAACTCACTCGTAACACGTGGATGATCGAAGAGAACCAACAATGAGAAGAGGACTCAATATTAGTCGAGACCTATAAAGCAAGTCGCGACTTAGAATGATATATGATATCATTATAATAGAATAGTTATACAATACTAGTTAAAGAATTCGAAACATAAACAATATTGAACCAAGACTAAACCAAAGTGTTTTATAAAGTATAATGATGTCTAACCTGGGATCAAACTAAAATAACATCCTACTAAGTCTCGTCCCTTAATTCCTATCTCAATTGGATGTGGTCACAACTTTTCATTTTTTCCAATCCTAGACGTAAAAGTCAATTTTCTGATTTTAGTCATTTTCAAGATAGCATAAATCCTAAACCATAAAAGATATAAACATGAGGCTTTCACCCCTGGAAATTCCTTGAAGTCTATTTTCCATAACATTAAGCCTCAAACTCCAAATGTTTACCAATTTTTAGAAAAGGACAATTTACTATCGCTAACTCAAAACAGAAAACTACCGTTTGCAGAATTTAGCCATGATCACCGGACCATATCTCTCATTCTATAAAAGATATAAAGGTGAGGTTTTCACCCCTGGAAAACCACATGAATCTAGTTTTCAAAACATTAATCCAATCATTCAACTCATTTACCAATCAACGGGAAATCAACTTTTACTAACCGAAGGTCAAACCAGATTTTTAACTGAATTTCTTGGTTTTGCCGTTTTAGTCATAAATCCTAAACTAAAATAGCAATGAATGTGAGGCCAAGTGCTGGAGCTTCTATAAGATGTCTAGCATTGACCCAAGCTTTAAAACCTAAACTTTTAGTTCAAAAACCCTGACATTAACATGCTTTCTAATCAAAGGTCCAGAATTGACCCATGTTCGTATTTTGACCATATCTCCCTCATACGGAGGAATTGGTTGAGCATACCAATATTCATGATGCAAGTCATATATCTATCACCCATTAAATTAATGTCATAGGTCAAGGCCAAATTTTTGAAGACAAAGGGCTCCGTTTACCTGCTTTCCTATAACAGCCCGCAAAATCATATCTAAATCAGCAATAAACATCTAAATCTTCAATTGAGCCATCACAAGGCCAAGATACTTCAATGCAATCTATCCCCATAACCATTACACCTCATTACACTAATTTTACCAGATACAATTATTAATCTCATGCTTGCATGGTTCATAAAAAAAATAAGAATTAAGAACATGCATTAACTAGAAAAATCAAAACAATAAAAGAGGGTTTAAGGAAAATAATTTTAACTTACAATGAGATGATTTAAAAGATCAAACACAAACCCTAAGTGGGTTGTGTTTGGCTGCCGAAATCAAGAAAACCATAAAACAAGACCCTAAATTGATTATTCTTGCTTCAAACCTTGATCACAATCACTCCTAATCCAACTCTTTGATACCCTTAGAGCCCTTAATAATTAAAAACCCTAAAAATCTTCAGATCTTCAAAAATTAATATTTTTTCAAATCAATGCAGGTTAGTTTTTAGTGTTTAGGAATGGATTAAGGATGATTTTAGGGATGATTTGGTGTAAAAAGGAGGTGATTTGAGTGGGTTTTGATGGATGATGATGGTGGTTTTGTGTTACTGTTGTCGAACCAGGGAGAGAAAATAGGGGAATTCCGATGGTTTTTTTGTAAACAATATGTGTGTGTGTGTTTTTTTTTTTAGGACTATATGTATTTATATCAAAGGATGGGTTTTATTAGTTGACTAAATAAAAATATATGATGGGTGTGGTGGGTTTATGTTCGGCCGGATTTAGAGAGGGAAGGAGTGGGCTTTGGGCCCATTCTTGTCTAATTATACATTTACTTATTAATCTCGGGCCCTATATATTTTTCCTTTCTTAGCATGATAATTTTTAATAAAACGTGATATTCGTATAGGGCAATTTAAAACACGAGGTGAAAAGACTAATATTTTTAAAAATAAAATAATTAGGTCACTCAAGCCCGAAATACGAATTCGTTGTTTCTTGATCGTTAAACGCTATAAACTTTAAATCGTAGATTGCGGGGTTTTAAAATTGTACGATTTTAATAAATATTGATTAAGATATAAATTGGAATTATTTAATTAAAAAAATTAATTATAAATTCATATTACGTAGTGACCTTAAATACGGGGTTTTACATTCTCTCCTCCTTACGGGAGCGCTGTCCCAGTGCTCAATTCGCCTTATTCGTCGTATGGTTACTTGTGAAGAGATGAGGATATAGACAAGTCATCGTCGAGGTTTCCAACGGAAATTAATGAGAAAAAGTCAAAATAACAATATTATGCAAACGATCTACAGATCGATCGATAACGGATTGATTGTCGCGAGATCTCTTAAAAAGGAAAGTAAAATTGGCATTATACAAAGAAGAAGTCATTGGAAACGAAGGATTTGACAATTCATAAATTCTTGGTAGCGGTTAAGGGTTCATTACTATTAGATTATCAAGTTCACGGCGGGCGATATACATTCGAAAAGAAATCCATATAACAAATTATGAGTCGAAGGAAGTTCATAGCCCAAAGAATGATTCATACAAACGAACGCACGTTATGTCGGAGACACATAGGTCCACTCATTCACAGTTCGTCACTTACATAAAGAGGCGTCCCAATCCATATAAGTGATGAATTATGAACTTAGGTTGGTGGTTTATAATTCACTTTATTCAAATGAAAAAGCGTCTTAATTCATTTCAATAAGACGATCATAATCATCATACTTATAGTCTATGGCCGACACCAAAATGACAATTATCAAAAACAATGTCACAATAAGTAAAAAGGAGTGTCTACTTGACGGCATGATTCTTCAAAATCATAAGAAGTAACAAGAAGAGTAATGAGACGTTAGTCCATCATGTTCCAAAGGTAAGTGCCAAGGACGGCTTACGATTGGAGGTGGTGTCAATGATAAAAGTCGCACTCGCATCAACGGGAAGATTTCAGAACGATGTATTACAAACACAACATACGCGGATTCAAAAGCATAAGAAGAGTGTTCGGACTCGGAGTCGAACAATAAAATAACTAGTGGAATTGACAAAGTACACCGAATGTCAATATTATCAAAAAGGAAATAAAATAAAGTCACGTTAATGTTTCGGAGATCACCGCATCGACTCCAAGGTACATCTATTTATATAGTACAATGACTCAAACATTTGGTCCCCAATATCTCATGGGTCCAAAATTGTTAGTGCTAAACATCCCTTGCATTTGATGCAATTGGTTGAGATGAGGAAACGGAGAACACATTTCCCATGGCATGTAACTTTGACGTGGAAAGTTGTTCCAAGTTACGGGAAAGCCACGAGGTTGATTTTGTCGACCAATGTTCCTTTTCGGTTACGGTGTTTTGGCACGAGGATAATTATTATTGACTTTTCTAGGAGGTGGGGTTTTTGATATAAAGTTTGGTTTTGAAAATCCAACTCTGAGTTTTGACAATGCCTTATAAAATTGTTTAACTTCATTGTCACTAGCAACTGGAACTTTGACTTTGTTTACAATTATGTGTTTTGTTCTAAAACATAAAATGGATTTTTGAAAAGACACAGTTTTCTCAGATCCAGGTGTTGCTGGTGGCGGTCCTATAATTATTTTGGGGGCCGCCTGATCACTTAGGGGTCGCCCATATTTATGGGACCTCCATCAGATGACGCCTTTTTCAAAGCTTTTACAAATTTTAATTCCTTAGTTCCACTAGATGATGCTTCAAATGAATTAAACCCTAAACCTAGTTTATCATCGGAGGGTTTTTAGCTACTTAACATTTCATTTAAGTAATGAGTATGGTATTTGCTGTTTTATACATACCTTTTTACTTGTAAAACGAACCCAAAAGACCAAAAACATAATAAAAATGGCAAATATATGCTTGTTTTTGTGTTTATGTATGTGCAGGTATGGATATTAAAGAAATGGACAAAATCAAAGACAAAATAGACAAAACCGGACGTGAGAAAGAAAGAATGTGAAAAGCCAAGGCAAAAGTGTGCATTTATCAAGGCAAAACCCAAGACTAGCTCGAAAACCCAAAAAAAATTCCAAAACCGTCAAAGAAATAACACCGTTAGTCCCTAATTCATAAAAGGATTAACGGTAGTTAAATCCTATACAAACAACAACCAAACGGCCGTTATCTTTTAACATTAGTTAAGTGTTATACTTTAAACTCTTACCCGGCCCACTTTTACTTCACAACATGACCAAGCCCACCAAGATAGCCCAAGTCAAACACATATTTAAAAAGACGGTCAAACCTAAATCAGTATAAAGAAAAAAGGGCGCGTAACTTTTCATAGTTACTGTTCATCGCCTCTAACCTCAGGGTAAACCAGGATTGAGTAAGTTTAATGAAACACCCCCATAAAATCACAACGCAAAGGAATATCACTTTGGGGTGCTACTTCATAGTTCATACACACAAGTTACAGAAAACGACCTCAAAAGAGACGTTTTATAAAATGTCACATTCAATTTAATAAATATCAGAGTAAATTTAGGTCCCAATAATTTATGATTTAACAAGATTACAAGATTTCAATCGTGACTCATTTTGTATAGTTAAAGTTAAAAGTTATCGAATTTGGAGAAAACTGAGTCCTTGAGTTTTGTTGATATCCACTCGTCTCGAATGCTCCCAATGCTCAGCTAGCAAAATAATAACCTGAGAAAATACATGCAAAAACGTCAACAATAATGTTGGTGAATTCATAGGTTTAAGTAAAAGCAGCATTGAAATAAATCAATAAGTATTCAGTAAAAAAAGTAGCGTTACCACATTTCAAAGAATTATTTTCGAAATTCAATTAGTGATTCAATAAATCAAGTAATGTTTAATAGTGGACCACAAGGTTTAAGATCAGCCAGCGACAATGCAACGAATGCAATGTCAAGTAAATGAATTAATATATTATCGCATTAAGCTCATGCCACTGAAACGTTAACCAAGCATATAAAATATGCATATCATTTGCCCCTCAACTAGGTAATATTGCAATATACCTTAAGAAATTCTCAATACAAAATGTCCTTTAGGGGTGATCGCGCCATGGATGTCACAACCCCAGACAGGGCAGTCACGGCCCAATAGATCTACTTAATGTACTAGCGCTTACCCATCATAGGTAATTAACAGTGCATGAAATTCGGGGCCTTTTTGCAATAGGTACTCATGCAGATAAACTCATAATCGGGTCAAGCATACCCTTCAAGCACTTGTGTCCAATTTAAAACAAGTAATATGTTCAAAAACTCACAGTTTTGTAAATAGATAAACAATGATCTCAAATCATTTAGTAAGCAATTCAAGCTTAAATAAATTCAATGGTATACAACCATGTATCAAACATGTATGTATAGATTCATGTGAAGAGAAAGTAAAGTATTTAGTTAAAACATTGTCATGTAACGCTATTGAAATTGAATCAATAAGTTATCTGGTAAAAAGAGGGCATGTTTTCTCACCCTAAATTAAGTATGAAAAACCATAAAAGAAGAAAAGATGGGGCTTTGAACTCACAGTAAGGGGATGATCGAAGAGAACCAACATTAGAAGTTGACTCAAATATTAGTCGAGACCTATAAAGCTAAAGTCACGACTTTGAATGATATAATGATATCTATTATAATAGAATAGTTATAATAATACTAGTTATAGGATCGAAACATAAACAATATTGACACCAAGACTAAACCAAAAGTGTTTTTTCATAAAGTATAATGATGTCTAACCATGAGGTCATAACTAAAATAACATTGCTATGTCTAGATCCTTAATTCTATATCAATCGGATGGGTTCTAACTTTTCATTTTTCCAATCCTAGACGTAAAAGTTAATTTACTGATTTTAGTCATTTTCAAGAGAGTATAAATCCTAAACCATAAAAGATATTGTCGGATCCCGATTTACACTTCACTTTATATTACAACAACACGGAATTCGAACATGAAAACTAGGAAGATATTATGTTTAGAGGAGAAGAGTGAGTGAGATTGACGAGAAAGGAGAATAGATATTGTTTGATATTTATGAGAGAGATGAGATAGTTAGATATTTTTACAAGTGAAAATATCTATATATATACCAATACACATTTAATGTGACGTGCGGGATTAGTTTAACTAGGACCGGGGCTCGGGTTTTGCCTTAGGATTAAACACCAAATCACGTTACAATATAAGGATTAAATCTAGCGAGCCGATTCCCCGATATTTCCTTTTACTACATTAATAATTAAAGGACCGATAGCTACATCGTAGAGTGACCGAACTTCTTGTTCGACTCAATAAATTGAGGCTAACAATCCTTTTTTTTTCTTTTTTCACCCCCCCCCCCCCCCCCCCCACCCGAGTCGAGGTCTTGATACACCCGGAACGAGTCTTCCTTATGACTCAATAATATTGAGGCTAACATATCTCTTTCCTGAAGTGAGTTTATTAGTGACATCCTTATGAGATCTGTGAGATTGATTTTGTCGTTTTATTGCTCGAGTGTTCTAGGTCGTTGTATTCGTTGTAAGCTTGTCCTTCATGCTTTGCGATCTTGAACTTTTAGCCTTTGTCTGTTGTCTTTATCGTCTTTGCCATCTTGCGATCTTAGTCTTTGACAACATGCTCATACTTTTTGCATTATCTTGATAGCTTCAATTAGAGTTAGCGGAAGTCTTTGTCTTAAATCTTGAGCTTTCTTGATCAGATTGTCTTTGTAGAATGATCATGAACATGTGGTAACGAATCGACTTGGTTGATGAGATACTGTCACCACGTTTTAACCTGGCAAGGTTTTACGTTAGGGATAATCGTGAATAAATGAGTTGAAAATCAAGATCTACATGTTATTGTAAAAGCTGGTTTTGTAATTACATAGGGAGTTTTGATCTTTTTATCAAAATTACATCAACGGTCATTCATTTACTGGGACCAAATCGATATCCAGTTATCACAAGTATTGATTCATATAGAATCTCGCTCAAGTCACTACCAAGAGCTTGTTTGATGATGGCTCAAGCGCATGGATCTTCTCATCTTCATGTGATATTACATTAGTTATCACTCGGATGTTCTATGCAAATATATCACAATGATATTGGTAGGACTCTTGATAACAGCTTGTGAACTGATGATGTTCAACAGTGTTTGAAAAGGAATGTGTTCCTACGAGATTTTTATTGAATCTCTTGCCTTTCTTAGGGGGGGGGACTTGAATTAGTACATTTTGGTTTTAGTTACTCGGAGGCTGGAGCAGTTGGCCACTATTGCAATTTCAACAATCTCGGAGTGAGATGTCAATATATAACGGGTGTATATCCGTGGACAAATGAGACATGTTTCTGGGAGAGAAACCCGAATGGTGGATAGGTGGGGCTTGGCATCACTGGGTCCATGATGTCGTTTTCAATGTAGCAATCAAGACTTGTGATTCTGTACATATGTAGTGACCCAGTTTCTTCCTTAGTTGGGTGGTGGGCTTCTTCATTTTGACCTTTATCAGACATTTATTCTTTTTTCCATGCTTCAACGCCGTCAATGCTTTACCAGGCGTCAGTACTAAACACCTTGTTGTGATTGTTCCAGTGTTAGCTCAATCTTAGTCGGCATTATTTCCTTTATACATTCATCCAATCATACCTTAAGGCTGATATTTCTAACTTTGATTATCATTGTGGTAGATCTCCTCCGGTTTGTTGGATCATAGGATTGATTCCAAACCAAACCACCTTATGACTTCAGGTATCATCGTGAATATTAAGATGTTGTTGGAGCTATAAGTTCGAACCATACAACCTTTTTACTTCAGACATTGAGTCGAATAGATCATATTTTAATTACATTTTCTCCCTTATTTTAAATAATAAAACACTTAGGTTTGAATTACCTTGGTGATTAAAATATGTCTTGAAATATGTGGGAGAAACTCTATGGTCAGCATGAATGTTTGGATAACTTTGATAAGGTTTTGAATACATAAGAATGGTCGTTGATGATGTATCAAGAACATTAATAACTTTTTTTCTCGAAAAATCCCTCTCAAAATAGGGACCAATTGAAAAAAAATGTTGTCTTTTGGAAAACATTGTGAGGGTTGGAGTGATGAACTAAACAATTTAGATTATGATTTGTCATCGAGAAAATTCTTAAAAAACTTATGTTCAACTTTTGAAAAACCAAATGTTAGAGGACTTCTCTTCTATCTCGGTAAGGTAAGTGCACTTAACGTTACACTATCCTGTTTCATGAGCTAAAAACATGAATGTCTTGTAAGGAACAGCTCAAGTCGGCGAAAACGTTAATTGTCTCGTTGGGAGATAATTTATAAACCTTCCTTTATTTGAAGTCTGGGGTATGTACTGATATTTCGCACATAAGCCTCATTTAGAAAATTAGAAATGACATGTTTGAATACTATTTGCAACTTCCGCTACGAATTATTACACACCCGTGTAATGTTAATCGACATTTCTCAAGCACGTAAACTGTTATCGATTCCAAGAGACATGTCGGAGAGAATCTTTTTGGAAATTTTCTAAATTTTTGTTTTTGATAATTTATTTACCTTTGTCCTCAGCATTGCTATATGTTGGTGGATAGTAATTCCACCTTTTTCGTGATGTAGCTGTCTTGATGCTAGAGGTACAAACTTTTGGAACCTGCTTTGAAACTTGTGGTTCGTTGCTTGTGGTCGTGAAATTCGAGTTCTGACGGTTATGATCAGAAGGTCATTTGATGAAGATACGAGGACTGACTGAGGTAAACAGTCGTTCATTTTTATGAAGAACCGAGGCTTGGAACTGCGTTGTTTCACGTCATTTCCATGAAGACGAGCTTGATTCTGCTGCGAACAAACGTCTTTTGAACATTAAGGAATGGGGCCTGAAGTGTTATTTTCAGCAGACGCCATTTTGTGATCATCAGATCAAAATTTCTTGAAGCCCTGTTTTCTGAGATATCTTTCTTTTTCGCAACCAAACTCTGAGTCCTTCCTCTGTAGGATTGAACGATGTACCTGTACTTAAGAGAAGTAATGCACTGACATTAAGAGCTTGTTCGCTTTCACATTGGTTAGGGATATCTGCATTTAAACCATTTGGGGGTTCACTTTCAACCTTTGTTGTGCTTGAGGCGAATGTTCTTTCTTGTTGGAAACCATCTAAGACCAAACTTGTTTGAGAATTCTACCGTTTGTTTGCCACCTAAGACAAGATCTAGGACTTGTAGTTTTCTCATACAAAAGTGGTAGTCTTTTTGATTGAAAAACTATTCTTTTGGGATCTGTCTTTTGGTTTGTTGCTACACCCTATTTGCTCTAGAGGTGTGTTTCTGTTTGTTGTCTTACTTGGATGGAACCTTAGCATGCAGAGTTGATTCTTTTAGGAACTTTATTACACAAGCGTCATGATTGGCATTAAAGACACATTTTCTGACATGTCGAGAACAAATGTTTGGAGTCAGAAAAATGTTTAGGGATCCTAGAGTGTTCAGTGTCTTGTTTCTTAGCTTCCTCTAGGTGTGATTATGAACAATGTCGTTGGAGCTATAACCTGATGAGCTTGGTGCAATCATGTGATGAGGTTTTGCAGGGGCAGATTCTCTTCCCTTAGGCAAATGATGTGTAGTGACTGGTTTTGACAAGTCGTTGTTCACATCAACTTGGGAGGCAAACCGTGGTTTTGAAATTCTAGGTCTTTCAGACTTAAACGCAGTCGGTTGTCTAACAACGGATTGGTTTTTGAGTGGTTGTCCAACCGGTTTTCCCAAGATTGATGGCTTGCCAAACTTGTATTCAAACTATTTCTGTTAGTTTCCTTAACTCATTTTTTAATGCTGCAATTGCAAACCCCTTTTTCTGAATCTGAGCTAGTACATCAGCATTTTCATTAGACTTTTTGTTCAGTTGTTCCATTAAAGAGTCATTCTGGTTTTTGGTCTGAACACGTGGTATTTTTAGATAGAATCAAAATGATTCTTTGTAAGTCTGTTTCAAATGCTCTTTTCCTTATGTACTTGATTATTCTCTGCATGTATTTGCCGCACTATGTTCAATTCGATGTTATATTGGTTTCACTACATCGTTGTCATTTTAACTTGCTTCATTACTTTTCTCTTTCAAAAATTGACTCTGTTGCCCTGATTTTAAAACATTGTCTTTCATTTGTATTTCAAGATTAATACAATATGCTTCGAGTTTTGCAAAATCTTTTTGACACTGGGCAACAGTCTTTTTGAGACAAACATTTTCAGACTCGAGTGGATTGTATTTAAGAGTTCAGTTGTCTTGTCCTCGTTAATTTAGCAAGGCAAAGGACCATGTGTCATGACATTGTTAGCATTCTGGTCAACCTCTCTTCATTAATGAATTCAGGTTGCTCAATATGTTGTTGTACTGTAGATGATACATTTATCTGCAGTCATTTGTACCTCAGCCATTGCTCTTCAGAATATATGGGTCTGATATCTGCATCCTGCAACTGTTGCATCATTCATGATCTGCTGCTTGTATCCTGCTCTTTTGATTCTGTCCCATTGCTTTCAATGATAACTGAACTAGCATCCAATGCATCCAATGCATTACTCGTATCAGTCTTTTCTCTGTTGTTGATTTGTCTTCATTCTCATGCTTTCATACTCCATTTTATGTTGTGCTCTTTCACCAATCGACTTCTTAACAGATTCCATGTGTTGGATCAGTGTGTCACGGAATTCTGGAATATCGAGTCGAGTGTATTGTAGGAATTTGTTACGTGTCATGTCAACATATTCATCATCCAAATAAAACCATGACTTGATGAACATCTGAAACTGTGTCTCGAGTACTTTAAAAGCAGACATGAATCCAATCTCTTGAAATTCTTCGTTGTCAAGTTGCTTTTGTAGTTGATCCATGTACAGGAACATTGTGCCCGTGAAAGTCTCTAGATCTTGACCAAAGAGTGTTGCAAATGCACGTTTGAATCCATATTCGATTGGAGTTTCTTTTAAGTCGTTGTTTGAAAGACACTTGAGGTGTGAATGAAGTTGTTGAAAAGATACCATGCAACTTTCTTTTGATTTGTCTTGAATTAGTGGCATTTGTTGTTCTTCCGAATTAGAACACGAAGATAAAGTATCTTTCGTTTCCATTTTACCGTGAATTGAAGTGCAAATGATTTGTAGGATCTTAAGTAGGTAAAGTGATTGTTGTTGTGGATTTGAATCAATTAACGTTCACGGGATTTTACAAATCTTTGATTAAAACCGAGAAAAGAATCGTATTTTTCGCGAGATTTTACAAAATCAAGAAGAAACCGTAAAACAATGATTAATTGTTGTTGAAATCATTGAAGAACTTGAACTTTCGTTAACGATTTGTGAGCTAAAACGATGAACGGTGCACAAATTTTGAGCTTGAAATGATTAACGGTTGATCAAAACTCAAATAAGGACAAACGGTGTAAGGTTGTTTTAACAAAGAGGTTAAAAAAAATAAAGGTTGAAGGGTGAATTTGAATTAAAGTCCAAGGGCTGCATGTGTCATTTTCAAATTCTTGTTAATTAATAAAAATTTCCCACCATTTTTCTTTCTTGTTCGTATTTCAAAATTTACCAAAAATGAAACGTATGTATATATGCTCTTTCAAACGTGTACGGTTATCGTCGGTAAAAAATAAATACACCACGTTGATCGAAACGATGACACGAGCACGATAGTGTATGTCTTATGTCCCGTCGGTTAACGTCAATCGAAACCGAAAAACCGAAAATCTGTTAAAACGTTTAAGTTTTTGTTCTCGTGGTTGATTTAGTTCGGTTCAAGCTAGAAAAAAACTCGTTCGGTGCTAGTGCTTTCACTCGTTCGGTTCAAAAAGATTCAACTCGATCGGTTCACCAAAGAGTTCAATGGTTCGGTTGTCAAGGCTTCTAACTGGTTCGGTTGAGGAAGATTGTGACTCGTTCGGTCCTTGACAAATATAACTCGATAGGTTGTTGAAGGGTGTTCACTCGTTCGGTTCAACTTGGAATCCACTCGTTCGGTTGTTTCTCTTTGAGACTTGTTCGGCTGTTGAGGTGTTGTCTCGTTCGGTTCTAAGAGATGTAAACTGGTTCGATCGTTGAAGGTGGACACTGGTTCGGTTCTTTTAAAAAAAACTAGTTCGGTTGATGAATGAAAGAAACTAGTTCGGTCCTTGATGAAATCACTCGATCGACTCAAGAAGATGAAACTCGTTCGGTCCTTGAGATTTTTCACTCGTTCGGCTCTTAAGTTTCCACTCGTTCGGCTCTTTGAAAAAGATTACTAGTTCGGTTGAGCTTTGGAATGTTACTCGTTGGACTCGTTCAGTGCTCAAGTTTTCAACTAGTATCACCAAAAATAACCCAATCATAAGCCGAGAGATAATAAGCTTGAACAAGGCGTTTCCAACACCAAATAAGCCATGAAAAATTTAATGAAAGAAACTGGTTATGGTTTTATAAAGAAACGTATGAAAGAAGTGCTACATTGTGTTTGTAAAAAATAATAAAGATTAAGTCACGAAAATGGTTTTGTAGAGATGCTTGTGAATGTGTTTATAAAAGATGCTTGCCGAATGATAAAAAACAAATCTATCGTATCCAATAAGCTCATAAAAACAAAAACCACGAAACCCACCCGAGGCGACTGATACTAATTGTCGGATCCCGATTTACACTTCACTTCATATTACACAACCACGAATCGAACCATGAAACTAGGAAAGAGATTATGGTTTAGAGAGAGAAAGAAGAGAGAGAGATTAGAGAAAAAGGAGAAAAGATATTTTAGATATTATGAGAGAGATGAGATAGATAGATATTTTTCCAAGTGAAAAATATCTATATATATACCCCTACACATTTAATGTGACGCGCGGGATATTTAACTAGGACTCGGGCTCGGGTTTTGCTTGGGATTAAACCCGAAACATATACAATATTAGATTAACTATCGAGCCCGATTCCCGATAATATTCTATTACAACATTAACTAATTAATTGACCGAGACTTAAATACATAATGAACGAACTTCATGTTCGACTCAATATTTTGAGGCTAACAATCTCCCCCGAAGTGAGTTCAATGATGACACTCCTTCATGAGATAATGAGATTGCTTTTGTCGTTAAGCTCATGTGGTCTTGGTCTTTCTCTTTGTTCTTTGTTGTAAACTTGTTCCTTCATGCTTTGCGGTCTAGACTTTGAGCCTTTGTCATTGTCTTTATCCAACATGCTCATACTTTTGCATTATCTTGAAAGCTTTAAATCATAGTTAGCGAAAGTCTTTGTCTTTAAATCTTGAGCTTTCTAGATAGATTGTCTTTGTAGCTATGAGCATGAATATGTGGTAATGAATCGACTTTGGTTGATTGAGATACTGTCACCACCGTTTTAACCTGCAGGTTTACGTTAGTGATAATCAAGAAAATTGATTTGAAAATCAATCAACGTGTTACTTGTAAAAGCATTTTTGTAACACATCGGAAGTTTTAAGCTTTTATCAAAATTCATCAACCGTCAATTCATTTACTGGAACATATCGAATTAACAAGCTTTCTAATCGAACGTCCAGAATTGACCCATTTTCGTAATTGAACCATATCACCCTCAACGGAGTAATTGGTAGAGCCATCCAAGAATATCTCATAATGCCAAGACCTATATCTATTCACCCATAAAATTATCTCATAGGATCCAGGCCATAAGTTTGGAGAACAAGCTTAGGACGCTCCTTTATCACACACACAAAGCATGACATCCTTCTAGAAGTGCCAGCTTGGAAATCCGCACTCCCATATCAACAATTCAACGGCTAAGATTTAAATTTCAAGATGGGATCATAGATTAAAAGGCTGGGATTTATTCCTTGGGCTACACTCCTCAATTCTACTCACAAAAGAAGCACACCAAAGGCACCTCAGCTCTCCTCATTTCACTATAAATAGAGATAGAAAGTTAAATAGAATTGGTCCCCAATTTATGCTTTAAAATTGGTTTACCACTTTACCTTTCGTGTAATATACTTTCCAGCAATTTAATTACCTTGTCAAAAATGTCCTACTGTAATGTGTAACAATAATATTCAATAAATAAATAAATAATTTAAAATATATTGTCCATTACCAGTTAAACTGAATCATTCAATCTTCTCAAATTACTGTTTCAATCATTCATAGTTGTTTTCTACTGCTTCATTTGAGCTTTTTGATTAGACGTTTAGTGTTCTCATTTTGAATTCGAAGATTTGGAATATGGTTTTGGTGTCTTTGGAGCTATAAGCTTACTTAAGATTGGGTGATAATTGGTTTGAATCAGAATTATAGGCTGGACCTAGTGTGTTAGGTAGAATTGTTAGGACTACATCAATCAATGACCAATTGTAAGTCTTCATATTACAATTTGCAGCTCACTAATGCATTTACCCTTATTACATTCTTATACTATTGTTTAAATACTAGCATTTAATATTGACTTTTTTGCTTATTTTTAGTATCTGTTTTTGATTTGGTGCTTGTGGATCCTAGTTTTTCAAGTTTGGGCTTTAAATATAGCTTAAATTCCATTTCTATTTAGCATAATCCTGTTTTGCTGTTGTTCAAGCTATTTGAGTGGATTAGATTTGCTCATATAGTATGTATACTTAGAAAATTAAGATCTGGTAATAATTGTTTATGTTTTTGAAAATCATTTTACAAGCTAAAATGCAACACTGTCATGTTAAGGTGAGTTTGGCTTATGTGCAGTACTAACATAAGTTAGTACTGTCCAAGCCATTGGCTTTTTGAATTGATTGGTATTACGTTAAAATGTCCAAATTTAGTTTTATAATGTTTGGATCTAAGGTCTCAATAGGTTAAAATTAGTTTTGATCAAGTTTTTGAAAACTGTGTTAGCATAAGTTTCAGCTCAAGTTATGATAGTTTCTAGGCCTTAATATCTAGCTTATTTTTGATTCAATTTTCTTAAATCTCGTTCCTATGTGTTATTAAGAAGCGAGACTCTATCTGTTTTTAGTCTTTTCTTATTTTTAAGTGCTTAATAGGTCTTTAACTAAGCTCATTTAAGTTGTTAGTTCTCCTGATCTAAGCATAGTTGTACTAACTTAAAAGTTAGTACTGTTAAGTTTCTTAAAACTTATTTAGGCTTATCATTGTGCTTATTTGTGATCATTTGAGTTTATTAAGTTTAGGAATAAGTAAATTGTAGCTTATCTTAGTTTGCCATTAGCTTAACAAGTTTATATAGTGTAGCAGCTTTTAGGTTAAAGCTAGCAGTACTAACTCTCAAGTTAGTACTGCTAGGCTTATTTAAGCTCAAGTTAGTACTGCTAGGCTTATTTAAGCTTATTTTTAATAATTAGCTCATTTCCCTTCATAACTTGCTTATTAGGTTATAATTTTAGTGTAATTGTAGCTTAATGTTCTTAAGTCTTAGCTTATTTCAGTTGTTTGAGTTCTTGAAATTTCAAAAAGCCAAATAGAAGTTTAATGTGTTTTCTGTCAACTTTTTAGCCAAATTTCTAGCTTATTTAGTGCTTTTCAAAAATAGTTGCTTTTATTAAAAGGTTTAGTTTTCAGCTTTTCTACAACTTTGTTTTTTTAACTTTAATAATTTTAGGATTAATTTTTGATAATTTAAGATTTTTTTTAATTGTCATGTTTGTTTAATTCCCGTTTATGTTTTATGCTTTCGTGTTTAATTGTCATTGCTTGCTTATTAGTTTTCGTGCATTTATCTACTTGTCATTTATATTTAGTAGGATTTAGAAAACCCAAATCAACTCTTGTTAAAACTATTCAAAAACGCGCGATCACGGACTTAACCGATTTTCAATTCACACTTCGTCGAGGGAAAACGACCCGGGTAGTGTGTAAAAAGGACGGATTTTCAACTATTATTGGTTATCTTCCTTATTATTACGTATTTATATATATGTGTTAAAAAGGACGGATCACGTATCATGTGATAGAAATTCTCAAAATAAGAAAATGGGTAGAGTAGTGTGTAAGGATTTGTAATGATAGTGTTTTCTCATTATGTATTGGTTGCTATATGTATTTATATGTATATATCTGATATATATATAATAGTAAATATAATATGATAAATAAGTGTGTGGTGTAGTGTGTGGTGTGTGTGGTGTGTGTGTTTGGAGGTGTTAAAAAGGACAGGATCAAATTTGGCGCCGCTGGCCGGGGAATGTGTTACGATACTCTCGTTTGAAAGTTTTGTTGAATCGATGTTTTTAGGAGAAAACCTTTCGTTTCCGAAAGTTACCTTTTTTTAAGAAAAAATCAAAAAATAAAAAACATAAAAAAAATATAAAAAATAAAAAGTAAAAAATATTTTTCTTTTCTTTAGTATAAATAGAAGATTAAAAACAAAAATACAAAAATATTTGCTCTTTCAATTTTTAAAAATAAACAAAGTTGGTAAAAGAACACCAACAAATAATACCTTCAATAGAGGTATTATCATAATAAGTTCCCAACTCGAATCAAAGATTTAAAAACTTGTCATTTGTGTCATTTACGAAGAACGACTCACCTTAAAAAGTAAAAATTTTAAGAGCTACCGTGAAGTAAGTTTGATTATTTGGTTCAAGTTGTCTATCTCATTGCTCATTACAATAAGATCAAAAAAAACCAAAAATAATCTTCTTTTTCATTTTATCCATTTAATTCTTCTCCTTATCCCTCTAAATTGTTTAATTCTTATGGCGTCACTCGATCATCGTTTGAACCCCCTCTTCTCGATTAAGGAATGCATGACTTGTGGAGCTTTGTACACTGCGGATTTTTGTTGTTCAAAAGGAGGTCTTGAAGACAAAATTCTTGTTCCTAAACCTCCTCAGAATTGTGCAACTTGTGGAAACCCGGTTGATGGTTTATATTGTCGACATTGTGTTTTTGTGCGAAAGTGTTTGAATGAAGGTTGGTATACAATTCATGATGAAAACGAAATTCTAAACACCTCCAAGTCATCCAAAAACAACACTAACGTTGTTAGTGCACCTCAAGAGCCATTCGTCTTCAATCAAGACCCCGGTGAAAATTCTTCGCAAAGTCCTCTACAAATTAACCACAATTGTTGTTACAAGTGTGGTGATTTGTTAGACGGTATCTTTTGTCAACAATGTACTTGCAAGTCTTGTGGGAACGGTGCTCATATTGGTTATAATTGCCCACCAAAAGTTCCGATTATCTCTAATCCCGAACAATGCAATCAAACCATTGATGAGTTCCCACAGACTTTGCCAAGTGTTCATCCGACATGCAATTATGAAGATGAGAATTCGTTCACTTTTGATTCCAAACCTAATTCTTTCAATGATTCTCCAAGTGTTCTCACCTACCCTCCACAACTCCAGTTTGAGACTTACTTGTGTGAGTTATGTGGAAATAATGCTCATTATGGTTATGATTGTCCACCACAGTTCCCGCTTGTCTATGAACAGGAGCCGTGTTACAATCAAAACTTTAATGATAATTATTTTCCACAAAATTCTCAAAGTTCTTCTCAACAATTCAATTGTTGTGAAAATTGCGGGGGTCCTCATGAAACTTTTCAATGTCAACAAATGAATGAAGATTATTATGAGCAAAATTCTTGCTATGATCCTAATTCTTTTGGTTTTGACCAATATCAACCCCCGCAGTTTCCCGTCAATTATCCTCCTCAAGAGACAAGTAGAGAAATTTTGCAAGCTCAAGAAGACTTAATGGAAGCTATACAAGCCTTTTTAAAGGAGTATGATCATATACCTCCTAATGAAAAGTGCATGGCTCTAATGCTAGCTGAGGAGAGATTTCTTAAGATTAAGCAGACTATGAAAGAAGAGCAGAATCAACCTGGAGTTATGCAAGAATTGCTTCTTAAACTTATGGATGATTTGCAAAGTCTTAAAGGAAGTCAACAAGAAAAGAAGAAGCCGACAGCTCAAAGTTATATTCCATATTGGAATTCTTCTATGATTGATGATGAAGAAGCTAGAGATAACTTTTTGAAGGACGTTTGCACCTTCTTAAGGAAGTTTAGTCGTATACCTTTTGGAGTAACACCAAAGGTTATATTGATAGCTTGAGAAAGTTTTGGCAAAATTAAGGATTCTTTGACGGATAAGCAATATCGACAAGAGGATATTCAAGAATTGATGAGTAAACTCCTTGAAGATGTGCGAAATATCAGTGAAGAGTTTTCAGAATATATTAATTGTCCAAGCTGGAATCGTCCGCTTTTCTACTTCGATGATGACGATGATGAGTATACTGTTATATGGAGAAGGCCTAAAGCGATCACACCCGATGAACCAATCGAGGAGCCCGATAACTCTCTAAGTATGAGGGATGAGCATCTTGACACTATTTCTGATGTTGAGACCCTTGTCCCAATCCCAAGTGAGTTCGAGGGTATTTCCGACGATATGTGTGATGAGCCTGTTTGTGATGATTCTTCTACTTTTGATGCTTTGAACGATAATTCTGAGATTTTATCCAATTCCAACGATGATGATACTTCGAGTGATGACGATGATTTTGAGGACATCGAGTATGATAGTTTAGAGGAGGAGAATGAAGATCAAGAAGAGAAAGAGTTTGATTTAGAAGATATTCTTCAAATCCAAGACGTTATTCTTCGTGAGAAATTATTAAATGTCTATCGTCTTATTTCTAATATCGAATCTTTGAAAGTTAACCCTACTCCGGATCGTATGCTCGAGTCTCCTTCTCCATTTCCTATCCCCGTCACGGATAGTGATTCGTTCTTAGAAGAGTCCGATACTTCTCTTTCTCATTTAGATAATGTAACAACCCCCAAAATCAGGTAGCAGCGGAATAGTAACATTGGGGTGCTACTTCAAGTACAACAAACAAGATA
>BQNB010073052.1:0-32231 GCA_026074375.1 Tanacetum coccineum
CAGCCCATATCACGGGAGATCTACACTTCCGCCCGTACAGAGCCTCGAAAGGTGCACACTTAAATCTCTTATAGTGACTGTTATTATAAGAAAACTCAACCAACGGGAGGTGAGTATCCCAACTGCCTCCAAAGTCGATAACACAAGCTCGAAGCATGTCCTACAGTGTCTGAATAGTACGCTCACTCTGACCATCAGTCTTAGGGTGGTAAGCCGTACTCATGTGTAGTTTTGTACCCAACACCTTCTGAAGAGCTTGTCATACGTGTGACGCGAATCAACCATCACGGTCTTAGATGATTGACACCGACACACCATGTCTTGCCACAATCTCGCTGATATAAATCCTTGCTAGCTTCTCCGTTTTGTAATCTTCACGAATAGGTAAGAAGTGAGCCGACTTGGTCAATCTATCCATAATGACCCAAATCGCATCATAACCACTGCTGCTTTTAGGCAACTTTGTGACTAAGTCCATTGTTATCTTCTTCCATTTCCACTCAGGAATTTCTGGTTGCTGAAGTAATCCTGAGGGTTTCTGATGTTCGGCTTTAATTTTAGAGCACGTAAGACACCGGCTAACGTACTCAACAATGTCTCTCTTCATACCAGGCCACCAATACAAGTCTCTCAAATCATAATACATCTTATCCGCACCCGGATGTACTAAATATCTAGAAGTATGAGCTTCATCCATGATCAATTTCCTTACACCACCAACAGATGAAATCCAGATACGATCGAAGAAATAAATTCCACCATCATCTCTTCGCTTAAAGTGTGTTTCTAATCCTCTTAGCCATTCAGCTGGGGCTTTGAGATCCTTGGAAGCTTCGCCATCTGCTAACGTACTCGGCAATGTCTCTCTTCATACCAGGCCACCAATACAAGTCTCTCAGGTCATAGTACATCTTATCCGCACCCGTTTGTACTGAATATCTAGAAGTATGAGCTTCATCCATGATCAATTTCCTTACACCAACAACTGATGGAATCCAGATACGATTAAAGAAGTAAATTTCACCATTATCTCGTTGCTCAAAGTGTCTTTCTAATCCTCTTAGCCATTCAGTTAGGGCTTTGAGATCCTTGGAAGCTTCGCTCTGCGCTTCCAAAATCTTAGTCTTAAGTCCAGAATGAATAGTAATACTCATAGCATGTACTCGTCTTGGCTTGAGTCTTTCTTTTCTGCTCAAGGCATCTGCCACCACGTTCGCCTTGCCCGGGTGGTATTTGATCTCACACTCGTAGTCACTGAGTAGCTCGATCCACCGCCTTTGGCGCATATTTAAATCTTTCTGGTCAAATATGTACTGGAGACTCTTGTGGTCAGTGTAGATAACACTTTTCGTCCCATAAAGATAATGTCTCCAGATTTTAAGAGCGAACACCACCGCACCCAATTCCAGGTCATGGGTGGTATAATTTTTCTCATGCTTCTTCAACTGTCTTGACGCATATGCTATCACTTTGCCCCGCTGCATCAGCACGCTCCCAAAACCTTGTTTTGATGCATCACAATAGACCACAAAGTCGTCTGGTCCATCGGGGAGTGCTAACACTGGAGCATTGCATAGCTTCTCCTTTAGAATGCGGAAAGCTTCATCTTGTTCATCGCCCCACACATATGTCTTATTCTTTTGAGTCAACAGGGTGAGGGGCTTGGCGATCTTGGAGAAATTCTCAATAAATCTCCGGTAGTAACCCGCCAATCCTAAAAATGAACGGATTTCAGTTGACGATTCAGGAGTCTTCCAGTTCTTGACAGACTCAACCTTGCTAGGATCCACGTGGATACCGTCACGGTTGACCACATGTCCTAGGAACTGAACTTCTTTCAACCAAAATTCACACTTAGAAAATTTGGCGTATAACTTCTCCTTCTCGAGTAAGTCTAAAATCGTCTTCAGGTGGACTTCATGTTCTTCTTCTGACTTTGAGTAGATTAAGATGTCGTCAATGAACACAATTACGAATTTGTCCAAATACGGTTTGCAGACGCGGTTCATTAAGTCCATGAATATTGCTGGTGCGTTCGTCAGCCCAAATGGCATGACTGTGAACTCAAAGTGCCCGTATCGAGTTCTAAACGCGGTCTTCGGTATATCTTCCTCTCGGACTCTCAACTGATGATATCCCGAGCGAAGATCTATCTTCGAGAAACAACACGCACCTTGTAATTGGTCAAACAAGTCATCAATTCTGGGGAGAGGGTAACGGTTCTTTATAGTCAACTTGTTTAGTTCCCTGTAGTCAATACACATTCTCATCGAACCGTCTTTCTTCTTGACAAAGAGCACGGGTGCTCCCCATGGTGAGTGACTTGGTCGAATAAAACCCTTCTCTTGAAGTTCTTTAAGCTGGTTCGACAATTCTAACATTTCTGAAGGGGCTAACCGGTATGGAGATCTAACAACTGGCGATGCGCCTGGAATCAGATCGATGCGAAATTCTACCTCTCGCACATGAGGTAAACCTAACAGATCATCTGGAAATACCTCAGGGAAATCTCGGACAACACGGATGTCATCAAGCTTTTTCTTATCAGCCTTGATACACGCAAGTGATCCAAGATCCTTTTCCGGCTTCTCGCCTTGAACTTCAAGAATCTCGCCATTCGGAAGAGGAATACGGACAATCTTCTCATAACAATCGATGAGAGCT
Source organism: Tanacetum coccineum (assembly GCA_026074375.1). Taxonomy (NCBI): domain Eukaryota; kingdom Viridiplantae; phylum Streptophyta; class Magnoliopsida; order Asterales; family Asteraceae; genus Tanacetum; species Tanacetum coccineum. The sequence continues at coordinate 2,665 of BQNB010073052.1, forward strand.
CGGTGGTATGCCAACCAATCCATTCCAATGATAACATCAAAACTTCCTAGCCGGGTTGGCAACAAGTCTATTTTGAACACGTGATTTAACAAGACTAAGGTGCAACTACGTAAAATGGTATTGGTGCTAACAACTTTTCTGTCTGCTAATTCGATTTCATAACTAGTATTTAAAGTGGCTGGGGCAATATCAATAAAATGTGTAAACGCAGAAGATACAAAACTCTTCTTAAATCTCCTGGGCGGCATGATTCTGGCAACACAAGTACACAATTCGTTGAGAATTTGTAAAGGTATGCAGAGTCATGGCACATGGTAAATAATGGAGAATGATATAAATAATCATAAATTAATCAGGATAGTCGATATTTATATAATTGATCGATAGAAATAGATATTGATATGTCAAAAGATAGACGTAAGAGATCGAATTTAAACCAAGTATTATATATAATGCAATAATGACAATCGGAAAAGTAAGTAAGGATCAGGGAATACGCGCGCGTGGATATCGGATAGCGATGAAGGATTCTGTATTTAAAAATGAAAGAAAAGAAAACCTTTAAACTTTGTGGTTATAGACTAGGTTTTGAAAATGACCCAGTTCCCTATAACCTTGGCTCTGGTACCATCTGTAACACCCCCAAAATCAGGTAGCAGCGGAATGGTAACAATGGGGTGCTACGTCAAAGTACAAAAATCAAGATATAGAAAACGACCTTAAATGGACGTTAAAAATAAGATTCATTCAATGTCATTACAAAAGATCAGAGTTTTCACGTTAGGTCCCATAGTTTTGATAAAAAGACATTAAGATTTTATAAGACAAAAGTTTCATTGAATTTAAGAAATCAGAATCCCTCTAATAGATATCCGTCACGGCTCCCATCCAAGCTTATACCTCAGCACCTGAGATTAAAACATGCTAAAACGTCAACAAAATTGTTGAGTGAATTCATAGGTTTATCAGGAAATAGCGTGGACCACAAGATTTAAGTAATAGTAGACTATGAAACACATTCAATAGTCCAAAAACAGGTATTATTGCCCTAAGCTCATGACACCGAACCTTAACGTAATAAACTGTAATCAAACCAGTACTCGAGGTTTGTGCCCCAACACGGATACAGATGTTACAAAAACATCCTACGAATTTTCTCAATACAGATGCTGCCAAACATCCTACGAATTTTCTTCGAATGTTAAATGCGTCAATGGTCAACTAGAAACCACAGCCTAGACGGGGATGGTCAGTCCCGATAGATCTATCCATAACACTAGCGTATACCCAGCAGGTAATTAACGGTTCATGATAAAAGGGGACTTAAATGGCAATACGGTAACTTAGGCAATAATGTAATCAGGAAATAGCATACAGTTTTGAAAACACTTGTGTCCAAAGAAATCAAGCATGTAATCTCCCCCGTTCACCCCGTAGATTTTGTAAAACAATCACGTAGTAAAAAAGGGGGCTTCGAACCTCAACTCGAGTGAAATGTTAATCAACAAGTATTCACAATAGAAAAATGGTCAGAAGGAATCCGAAGCAACCTAATCCATTTTTGGTGTTATAAGTACTAAACACTTTGATTATTTATAGGTCGTATAGCTCATCATACTATCGTTCGGGCTATCATAATTAAGAGGTCATGTAGTGACGTATGAGAAGCTAGGACACTTTAAACGTAATCTAAACTCGTCGATAGCCACCGAAGAGGCATCTTTATGAACTCCCTAGTATATAGTACTTTGATTAACTATACCAATATAATTATATATAAGCTACATCACCATTATCGTTTTAGTGAAATCTTATTTATAAAGTAAAACGTATATAAGTATACTTTAGTAAATACTGGGGCGTAACATTCTCTTTTAAGTCCGTTTTCTTTGTTTTCTTATGTTTACGCTTGTATTAAGACGAGTTATCTAAATATAACATTTACATAATTTGGATTTTTTCTGAATGAATAGTGATTTTACTGTCATAACAACTTATATTATATTTATTTTTATAGATTTAGGTTATCGTAAATCTCGTAAAATGTCGTAACTTATTAGTTTTAACTTAGTTTTAGCGATTCTTCGAACAATGTCTTCATATTTAAAAGTCTTTATCGATTTATTGATGTTTTAAACACGTAAAGTTTCTTGGTGATAGTAACTATTATAAAAATAGTTTTATAACAAGTTTATATTTATGTAAACTGAAATCGTTGTATCTTTTTCGTTATAAAATCGGTTTTTGAGTTTCTTATCATTTTGGAATCATCATGAGATGTACTATTTTTATAAAACATAAAATCCATGCTTTGGATTTCGAACCAAAACAGCCCCTTAATAATAATTAGGTACTCATATATATAAACTTGTTTTATATACTTTTTCAACTTAATAAAATACATAAGTTTTCCACACTTATTATATTACTTGTTTTACATTATTATAGAGTCCAAGATCCATATTTACATCCATATAACATGTGTATAAGTTCATGAAATCATGTTTACAAGAAAATCCATTTTTACAAGTCAAACATAACCTAAATGGTGATATTGCTAAATAGAACATATAAACACATAAAATCATAATTGTAAATTCATAAAGGGTTTTAGGTAACCTTATGGTGATGTAATATGATAACCAACACAATCTAAACCCTTGTTTAGATTATAAACCCAAGCTTGCAAGATCTTGAAACCCTAAACCCTAATCTTCCATTTTTCTTGCTTAACACTTGTAAAGACTTAACCAAGCCTTCAAATCTTCTTAGGACATCTTAGATATGTTGTAGGAATGTATGTAAATGTGATAAGTAAAATTTTGTAAGGATTTTGTGTTGGTTTGTTGTTTGCCATGAGCTAGGGGGAAGAGGAGGAGTTTTTGTGTTTTACACCTTTAAAATGAGAAGTGTGTGTGTATTTCACTAGCAAAGTCCTTAAATACCATAATGACTAGTCAAAGACAAGATGAGGGTTTCAAGGAAAGTATGGTCATAAGTATGGAAGCCTTACAAGTAAACATGTAAGTCTTTGGTCAAAAGGATGGGAGGTATGGCTAGGTTTAATGGCAAGTGATGTACAAAAGACCAAGTTGAGATTTTTGTGATATTTCTTGATGTGTAAACACCAAATCCGGTTTATGCATGTATATATGTAAGATATTTTGTTATTTTTAGGTATTGGGTATAAATGTGGGTATTTGTTGAAGCGTAGAAAGGTTTTGGTGCTTCCGGGTATGCCTAAATGTATTTAATTGCGAAACGTAAACGTTTTACGCAACCAATAAAAATAAAATATAAAAAGTTGATTATTACTTTCGTAAAAATAATATATTGCTTGCTTGACGAAAACTTTAATTCGTTTGGTGTCCGTTTACGCTAATTGTTGATTTTTAACTTACGCGATTTAACTATATAATAAGAATTAAAAGTAAACGCGTACGAAAAAAAAGTAAACACATACCTCGTAACCGACGCAGTTACGAAAAAAATAATTAGTAAAAATAGATCGACCGCGCGTAAATGACGCTGAAAAAATACCGGAACTGTCTACAGTTTACTGGTTCAGATTCAATATCTGATTGTTTACATAATACCGATATGATTGCGATTAATCATCTCCGCTATTCATCTTGATTTCTTCAATTTCTCTAAACTTGCTCATATCCATTGTTGATTCAAAGGTTAGATATTGTTGTTTTAATTGTTTTGGGAAAACCAAGAGTTGGTTTTTATCCATCTGTATGTTTTCTTTTTTTTATATATGTATATTTTTGTTATTGTTATATGGTTGTTGCTCTCTGTTACATATACCATTATTTGAATTTCACCATTTAAGCTTGAACCGATGTATCAGGAAATGACCCGTCTTAGTTTAACAACTCGCAAACGTAAGGAATGGAGACAAACAATGGTTTCGACATGGTGGAACCAAATTACTACAATGTGTTTGTGGATGATCTGTAGTGTTGTTATTAAAATGTGTTTGTGTCGTTTTGGGTGTTTAAGTTGCACTTTGTAATCCGTTGTTATGTTTTAAGAACTCTTGATCATGGTGATGAACCTTTTGTACTTTGACATGTCGAATATTCTTGTTTTTTCAATCTAAAATGTGTTTTTAATATTTTCTTTTATAACCATGTATTGATTTTATATTGGTTAGCTATTATTAACACATATATATGATAGACATTATAAAATTATGTTATTTTAAAAAAATTTAAATTACAATTCATTTAACAGATTTAAAAACCAAACAGGATTATGTAATGAATGTATATTGGATTACATTACATTCTACCAACCAAACACATGACAGATTTTAAAAATTCACATTATAATTCATTCAGATTACAATTCCTTTGACAAATTACAATTTCATCAAAAATACTCAGCGAACCAAAAGGACCCTTAGACTTTATGAAACCCACAAACTAAACCCCTTACTATTATATTTTAAGCATAAACCAACTCTAAACTACAAAATCCATTACATTCACAAAATACAAACGTAGCGGGTACTGAAATTTCTACTTTGACTACGCTACACATAATTAACAAAAAAAACAGACTCACAAACAAGAATAAATAAGGAACGTTTTATATGTTCAACTGCTCAAAGAGCCATAAAACTAATATCGCCCTCAATAAATGACTTTGTTTAAAGTTAAGGCCTTATAAAAATTAAGTACATTCAAGTGATTGTTTTTCATTCACTGCTCAAACGAAGAAAGTAGCTTATAACTCTTGAATAACTTTAATACAATGCATTGTGAATTGGAAAACTATAAGAATTGTCAACAAGAGTTGTGAACAATTTTGCCCACAGATAGTCCGGTGCAACGCTCGTACGGGTTGGTGACAAGCCTCGTTTAAAAATGTATTAGGTGGAAAATGTTACTTTGATTGATGAAAAATTTATTATGAGGTACATTTAAGGACTTTGAACCCGGAGAACGGAAAAAAATTAAAAGGGAAGTGCATTTATTGTAATAGGTTGAGGATCCATTTGTACGACATAAGAGCCTTAGGTACTATGGACTTGGCACGATGTCAGTAGGAGATGGCATGCCTTTCTATGACGCAGCGGTTGCATGCATGGTACCCCCCTCCCCCCAATCCTCTTGTGCCAATTTCATGGTGAGTGAAGTGGTTTGCGCCGCTTTGTGTTTGTGTTATATTTTTTATGTAGTTTTAGTGTGTGTGTGTGCGCGCGCGCGCGCGTGTCTTTGTGTTTGTGCAGCTTTTGTGTGTGTGGACGTTTCAGTGTGTGTGCGCACTGTGGAGGCAAAATGAAAAATGAAAATGAAGGGTGTGTTTTTTTAAATAAATATGATATTAAGCTTCTAATTGGACTTTGTGTTTAATATGATAATAAAGAATGGGCTGTTGGATTTTTTATTCTTTGAAACAATTTAACTTTTTGTTTTATATAACTTTTTTACAAAAATAATATTTGTATTTTCATATAATAAATAAAAAATTCGTTTGTTTGAAAAAAATAGGAAAAAGTTAAATAGTACTCCATCCGTGTTAAAAGTTTCTCTATTGACTTTTAAATATTTTTCTTTTAACTTTGAAATTAAATATTTTTGTTTGTGTTATATAATACTTGACTAAAAAAATATAAATTGATTGGATTTTAAATGTATTTTCATTGTTATAATTATCATAAAGTATTATATAACATAAATAAATATATTTAAGGTCAAAGTTGAAAGAAAATAATTTGAAAAATCAATAGAGGACAATAATTTTACGACGGAAGGAGTAGGTCTTAAAAAGTGGAAACTACCTCAAGCCATGAATAAAAAGGTATTTTAGTATGTGAGTGAATTGTATGACAGTCTAATGTGACGCTGAAGTGACACACTAACTTAAATCAGTGAGTGACATAGTAACTTGTGCTCTGAGAGACCTATTAACGTCCCTTACATGATAGTCATATGTTTATAAGATTTGTTGTGTTCACAAAATAAACACATTGCCTTTTTTTCAAGTTTTTTCATCAAAATTTAAAGTGGTTATAAAATTTTGTTATCCGGATCAACAAGTCAACTGTTTTTTTACTATCATACCATGAAAACACCGAAGTCAAGTTGATATGTCAATAAGATTTTGATATACTAATAATTTTAGTGATTTGTCAAATTTTTGTTTAAAAAAGTTTTTCGGAAGTTGACAGGAAATGGATTTTGGATATAATATTGTAGCCGCGTGTCCCGCTAGTCGGTGAGAAAAGATAATACTGTTTACTTTTCTTTTCTTGTTTCGCTATTTTAAATTTAATTTAGAAAAATAAAGTTAGGGCCCGTTTGACTTATAAAAAGGCTTGGAATTGGCGTAGTAAAGTGTTGGTATGATAGAAAATGAAGTAAGTGAAAAAAAATATTAATTTATTACAAAACTTATTTTAATAACTAGTCAATGAAATATTGAAGAAAAAGTGTGGTCACTGAAAAAAAAAATTAATTAATTTGAATATAAAATGTGAGAAGGGACAAAGATGCGGGGTTCAACCTAGGTATCATTTGCAAAATCCATCCTTCCTTTGGATGTTGCATACCTAATGATAGAAAATGAAGTAAGTTTAAAAATATATTAATTTATTACAAAATTATTTTATAATAGTCAATGAAATTTTGAAGATAAATGTCGTTTTGGTCACTGAAAAAAAAATTAATAATTCTGAATGTATAGTTCATTTGCATACCAGTTTTCCTCACTTTACCAAGGGTCACAATCTCCACCATACATTTGAGTGTAATCTAATGGGTGGGATTATATATGATTTATACTTTTTATTTAATGGATAAGATTAAACCTTAAAAACATCCATCACCCCTTCTTACCTTTGTGTTTTTTTTAATTAAAAAAACACTTTCACCCTTATTTATTCTTTTAAAAATCACATACCGCAAAAACCGTAAAACGTTAAGATTTATAAATTACACCATCGTGACGAACATTTAATTATCTTTCAATAAAGGGGCACTTTCATATACTTTCGACAACCTTTTTTTGTATTTTTTGTTTTTTCTCGGTGCAATATTTTGTTTGATATATCACGTGTGATATTACACTAATCTGTAAGTTAGAACACTTCACATGCTTTCGTAAAACGGGTATAAATATTTGTGTGGTATCCAACTGGTCTCATCGTTTTGTTTTGGCATTGAAAGTACATATCCTTAGATTTATAAACCATATTATCTTAACATATTTTTGGACCTCCAAATCAAAATTGTTTATGTTTAGGATAAGTTGATGAATATCGGAAGAATTTTAGTTTTTTATCATCAACCCGCTTGAAAGTATACATGTGATATAATGTATTTGTTGTTAGTACACTCATCGTTTTTGATGTCATGAATTAAATTAAATTTTTGGGTATAAACAGTAATTGATTGATCATGTTTGACAATAAAATAAACATCTTTACCTTTCTAAGCCTTGTATCAAACTTATTTTGGAAAATTGAATTTTATTAATCTTGTAAAAACTTTGTGTTTACCCTTTTAATCCTTTCTTACAGTTATAATTAGCACATTGTGTTTATTTTACTTTGTTTACATGTTTTGTTTGTTCTAAAATAATATCAATTTGTGTCACATTTTATTGCTTTATCACATGTGATATATTTATATGTGAATTACCAGAACTAATATACTTATATTACTTTTTCACATGAGATTTTATTATATATTTATTTACTACCGGTGATATACAATGTCTGGGGTAATAATTGTTAAGCTACGCTGTGAATCTTAGTTTATAAGGTATTGATTTAGGTTTTAGTGGTTGGGTTTTAGGGGTTTGGTATATAGTTTAGTGGTTAGGGGTTTAAGGTTTAGGGTATATAAATTTAAAGTTTATGTATATATATCATTGTGATATTACACCTAGTGGTTAGAGGTTTAGGTTTTTGGTATAGGCAGTCGTCAGGGGTTTAGTGTTTTTTGTATAGATTTTACAGTTTATGTTTATACAACTTGTGTTATTACTTTAGTGTTTATGGATTTAAAAGTTTTTGCATAGGGTTTAGTGGTTAGGGGTTTAGGGATTAGGTATATGGATTAGTGGTTTAGGGGGAGGGTTATAGGTTTTTGCCACTGGGTTTTAGTGGTTAGAGGTTTTTTAGGGTCTTTAGTATATGGTTTAGTGGTTAGGGGTTTAGGGTTTTGGTATATGGTTTAGTGGTTAGGTGTTTAAGATTTTGGTATAGGGTTTAATGGTTATAAAATTTAGTGGTTAGGGGGTTTAGGGTTTTTTTGTTAGGTTTTAAAGTTTTTATATTTATATTTATATATATATATATATATTATAACTATTATTATATATATAATTATATATTATATATAATCATTGTGATATTATACATTGTGATTGGGGGTTTAGTGGTTTTTGGTATAAGGTTTTTTATGATTATTGGGTTAGGGTTTTTTTTTAGGGTATATGGTTTAGTGGTTAGGGGTTTAGGATATTTGGTATAGATTTTAAAGTTTATGTATATATCACTTTGTGTATGTATACCTTAGTAATTAAGAGGTTAGGGTTTTTGGTATAAGGTTTAGTGGTTAGGGGTTTAGGTCCTGGTATAGATTTTAGAGTTTATGTATATATCACTTGTGATATTATATCTAGTAGTTAGGGGTTTAACGTTTTGGTATATGGTTTAGTGGTTAGAGGTTAAGGGTTTTTGGTATAGATTTTACTAGTTTATGTTTATATATTGTGATTATTATACCTAGTGGTTAGGGGTTTTAGGTTATAGATTTTAAAACTTTATGTATATTATTATAATACTTGTGATAATATACCTAGTTGGTTAGGGTTTTAAGGTTTTTAAGTGTACGATTTAGTGGTTAGGGTGTTTAGGGTTTATCGGTATATATTCTAAAGTTTCTGTATATATCATTTGTGATATTATACATTGTAGTTAGTGGTTTAAGGTTTTTGCTATAGGTTTAGTGGTTAAGGGTTTAGAGTTTTTGGCATATATTTTAAAGTTTATGTATATATCACTTGTGATATTATACCTAGTGGTTAGGGGTTCAGGGTTTTTGGTATATGGGATTTAGGAGGTTAGGGGTTTAGGGTTTTTGGTATAGTGTTTAGTGGTTAGGGAGGGGGTTTAGTTTTTTTGGTATAGGGTTTAGCGGTTAGTGGTTTAGGGTTTTGGTATAAAGTTTAGTGTATAGCGGTTTAAGGTTTTTGGTATAAGGTTTGGTGGTTAGGGGTTTAGGGTTTTTGGTATAGGTTTTAAAGTTTATGTATATATCACTTGTGATATTATACCTAGTGGTTAGAGGTTTAGGGTTTTTGGTATAAGGTCTAGGGTTTTTTTTTGGTATATTTTTTAAAGGTTTTGTATATATCACTTGTGATATTATACCTAGTAGTTAGTGGTTTAGCGTTTTTGGTATAGGTTTAGTGGTTAGGGGTTTAGAGTTTTTCGCATATATTTTAAAGTTTATGTATATATCATTTGTGATATTATACTTAGTGGTTAGGGGTTTAGGATTTTTAGTATAAGGTTTAGTATTTAGAGGTTTAGGGTTTTTTTTTGGTATTGTTTTAATGTTTATGTATATATCTCTTGTGTTATCTATACCTAGTAGTTAAGGGTTTAGGGTTTTTGGTATATGGTTTTAGTGGTTAGGTGTTTAGAGTTTTTGTTATAGATTTTAAGGGTTTATGTTATATAACCAATTGAGGATATTTTTCCTATAGTGGTTAGAGGTTTATGGTTTTTGGTATAGGTTTTACTGGTTAGGGTTTTAAGGTTTTTGGCATAATATCAGTGATAGATAACGTATGAAACGGAAGAAAAGAAGAGAGTAAGAAACATCTGGAAAACGGACAAAAAGTGCGAACACGGACCAAAAAATAGATCTAAATGTGCGCGAAAGGGAGTAAAACGGACAAAAACCGATGATAAACGTAAGAAAATTCAGACTGAAAATATGAATCACGGATGGATACGTTTGGAAAACGACCCAAAACAAAGCATATGGAAAACGGAACGACGAGGACGCGCTGGAGGAAACAAATGAAAACGTTGCGGAAAACGAATGAAAAGTGTTGGAAATCGTCTGCTGAGATTTCCTGAGAACAGAATGAAAACGTACAAAACAGACGAAAACATGCCGAAAACGTAAGGGAAAACGTGCGAAAGTTGACGATAAGTGTTTGCGGGAAAAGGGGAAAGGTGGAAATGGGCAAAAGCGTACGAAAACGGAGATAGCGTTGCCAATGCTGACGGAAATACGCGCGATAGCTGGCGAAAAACGGCGAGAGCTTGCGAAAACGCGCGAGAGCTTGCGAAAACGCGCGAGAGCTTGCGGAAAACGGCGCGCGAGAGAGATGGCACATAAACGGGCGAGTGAGCATGGCGGGGGGAAAACGCTGCTCGATGAGCTGAGCGAAACGCGCTTTGTGAGATGACGGAAAACGCGGGGAAGGAAAGCCTACGAAATGAGCGGAATGCGGACGAACGCTGCGGAAAACGTAAGAAAACGTGCGGAAAACGGTCGAAAATATGCGACATAGGACGTAAAACGTAGCGAAATCGGAAACGAAAACGTATGAAAATGTAAAAAACGTGCGAAAACGTAAGAAAATGTCAAAAAAACGTAAAAAAAAGACAAAAACGTAAAAAACGGAGGAAACATAAAAAAGATGAAAAATGAAAAAAAAAGATGAAAACGTTATAATTTAATGACGAAAACGTTAATTTAAAACGGATGAAAACGTTAAAAAATAACGGATCCGAAGAAAGATAAAAAATCAGACAAAAACGTAAAAATAATGACGATAAACGTTATAAAAACGGACAAAATACGTAAAAAAAATGGACGAAACGTAAAATAACAAACGATAAAGTTAAAAAAAAATGGCGGGAGTAAACGTGTTAAAAAATCAATCCGAAAACGTAAAAAAACTAGACGAAAACATAAAAAACGGACGAAAAAGTAAAAAAATTATACACACGTAAAAAACTGATGTGAAAACTTAAAGAACTGACGCGACACAACGTTTAAAAAAAAAAACTGACGAAAAACGTAAATAACTGACGTAGACGTAAAAAGAGGAAACGTAAAAAAAGACGAAAACGTAAAAAAACGGACGAAAACGTATAAAAACGTAAAAAACGTAAAGAAACGTAAAAATACGTACAAAATGTCAAAAAAATCAATTAATTGCAATTTTGGCAAGATTTGCCAACACTACAAATAATGAGGGAGTGGTAGTGTGAGTTTTAGTAAATTTACACTTTTGGTCCCTCCATGTTTTTTTTAATCTTAAATCATGTCTTTTTAATCTAATGAAATGGATGGTCAAGATTTGTCCCTTGGTATGCAGGGAGAAACTAGTATGCAAAATAACTCACCTCTTTAATTTGAATATAAAATGTGAGAAGGGACAAAGATGCGGGGTTCAACCTAGGTATCATTTGCAAAATCCATCCTTCCAGCCATGAATCGATCTATCGTAACCGGGGTTATTTTTTATAGAAACTTTGTACCAAACAGTTATTAATGGAAATGACTCCATTACTTGAATCCTACGCACATGTACCAAACGGCTCCTTAGTTGTACAAGTTCATTTTGTGTTTTGGAAACAACACAGAAAGGACTGTTAATTAGATTTTTTTCTTTTTAGAACGGCATGACTGCTTATTAGATGGATACTTTAAGGGTATTATTATTGGTACCCCCTGATTACAGGAAAGTTTAAAAAGGGTACTAAAAATTCTTTTTGTCCCCTCTGTTTACAGCAGAACGCAGCCTTTTATCAGTTTTTGTTCCTTATTTTTTGCCAGTTTCATACTTTTGACTTGTTAAACTTTATAATTTTTATTCCGCACTTTCAGTTTCACATTTTTATAATATAAAAAAATTTAAAAAAAATAAAAAAACCGAAAAAACAAAGGGGGTAACGAATGGCTTTTTAGAGGGGTATGTATAACTTACCCCATACTTTAATTAACAATGTACTGTAATTATGCAGAGTATAGTATATAAGTTATTAATTGAAGGTAATCATCAACGACAATTGTGGAAGCATTTTTTCGACGACTTTCATGGAGTCATTTGTCGCTATCCCGAACATGAAACTTGGTACATCTTTAGTTTATGTAGTTTCAAGAACTGGTTGTATGGTTCTTAGAACAGGGTGAAGATAATCAATAGCTTATCTAATTACCAAAGATGGTTACCGGATATCACTTGAAGTCGTGTAATCACTTTCCAAAGAAGATTATTCGATCATATGTCTGGGTTACACGAATACCTCCTTGAGATAAAACCAAGTGCTTGTTCTTGTTTTAGGCACAAATCAAGAACCATTCTCTTCTAAGTGTTTATGTTTTCTGTATTTTTCTTCTATGAAGTTGTGATCTCCTATTTATAATAGAAATACTCAAACTCTAGTCAAAGAATTATGCGATATTATATGAGATATAATCTCTTCCATAATTAGACTCCTTAATTACAGGAATTAGTGGTTACATAACCAATTAAACATGGTCATTAAATGCAGTCAAACTTGCCACTTGAATAGGTCAAAGTTGTTACAAGTTAGTTGAATTCGATCCAACGATGTCAATCCTTCAGCGTCCTGAACCATCAACTAACTCACTGAAGAATATATCCGCTGAAGGTTCAAACTGAAAAGACTGACTTCTCGCTTTAGGTACATATAAATAATAATACTACTTATATTAACCCAAAACCAAATCAAGTATCCCTTGAAAAGGTTTAAAGAAAGAAAATCAATGAAATCCGAGTAGTATATGATATTCTCGGGTTGTTTTCCCCCAACGAGGAATGCAATGGAAAGTCGACAGTCGGTTTGATATTTGATGTTTGAATGACAAGATTTTGGATGATTTTGTTTCCTAAGTCTACGGGAAAAGCATATTAAGCATTCTAAATTAACAAACAAGCATAAAATCAAGTAACGGGAATCCTAAAACGCGTCTAAATTATCAACTAAATCAAAACTAACCCTAAAAAGGCAAATTTAGTTTCTAAACCTCTAAAATGATAAAAGAAAATTTTCTAAAAAGTAATTATATTTTTTTGACTTTTTAATAATTTTTTATGAATTAAAAACCTTTTTAATCTATTTAAAATTCTAGAAAATGGCAAATTAATACCTAAAAATTTAAAAAACTAATTTCCAATTTTAGAAAAGTCTAAAATATGATAATAACTCATAAAACTATTTTTAACTACTTTTTATAACTTAAAACTAATTTCTAAACTTAAATTAAAAAGCTAAAAATGAAATTTAATTTCTAAAAATGATGAAACTGATTTTAAACTTGTGTAACCTCAAATATGTAATCTAAGAATGAAAACTATTTTTTGTAATTTTCTGAATTAATTTACTAATTTTAAATGACTTTCTAAAAATTTCAAAAAAGAAAAATGATAAAAAATATTAAACACTTATGGAAAAATCTAAAAAAATGCATAAAAGTCCTAAATGCTATGAAGATCCTAGGAAAAATAAGCTGGATAAGCCAGCTTATCAAATAAGCTACAAAAAAGCAAAAATAAGCTACGGCTTTTAATATGGAAAATGGGGATTAAAATGTCTATAAATAATAAATGGTGCAAGGGATTACCGAAGAAGTCCCAAGGGCAGATGGTTTGAGTGTATGGTGTGAAAGGTTGAGGGTGTTGAGGTCCAAGGTTTGAGCCTTGCTCACCTTAGACTTCCACCTTCCTTTTTTTTTTTAAAAAAAAAAACTTTTTTACACAGCTTATAAATAAGCTGTAAACCAACAACTAATGTGAAGACAAAATTTTTAAAACTTAAAAATAAGCCCAAAATAAGCAAAATGAACATAGACAGATTGGGCTTGAATATACATAAGGACTTAAAGGAAAACTACTGATTTTTAGAACTAATAAGCAACAAGGGAAACAAATAAGCTAAAAACAAATGATAAGCTAACCCTATTAAGCACTAAGGAACTAAAATAAGCAAATAAAATTAAGCAGACAAGCACTTAAAAGCATTTAAAGACATATTACAACAATGACAGGTTTTGAACTAATTTAAACTTTTAGACTAAGAATTAAAGCTAATAAGCAATTAAAAATGACAAATAACCTAAAACATATAAACCCTAACCCTAATAAGCAAATATGAACAAGTATAAGCAAAGGAAACAACCAGAAAAGCACTAAAAAGCCAATAAGCTAAATGGCCAAAACAGTTAGACAAACAGCCTAAGTATACACTTTCTAGCTTATTTTTAAGCTAGCTAGTGGATCCTTATGGCTAAGTGGCTTATACCACTGAAAAGCTTGTCCAACAAGCTACAATAAGCAGCAAAGAGAAAACATTTTGAAAATCAAATGAGCCATGAAAAAGCTAATTGAAAAAGCAGTTTCACACAGACAACAACACTTAGAAATTTTGACAGACTTGGTAAAAAACCAAACAACACTTGCAGATCCTAAGGACTTTGTTTCTAACTTGTTTTAATACTTGAACAAACACAAAAAACTCTTAAAAACCCTGGTTTAAAAGATCTAATCATACAAACTGATTAAATGAGCTATGAGTTCACAGTTTCAAACTCTTTGTTCTTAAAACCTAAAATCACAATTCCAAACTTAAACCTAAGCCAAAAACAGATCCTAAGGCCTCTAGAATGATGATCAAAGTTGGCAATTGGTCAAAATGGGTCAAAACAGTTCTAACCATGGGTTAGAACTGTTATCCCAAACACTCCTTTATAAAACAGATCAGCCATTTAAAGCTTATAAAATCAGATTTAATGTTTAAACTTCAAAGACCAGATGTTTTTAAGCTTAAATTAAACCTAATGAACAAGTTTAAACACAGAAATAAGCCAGAATGATAAGTTAAAAGATTGTGCTAATAATTTAGCTATTTAAGACAGATTTGAGCTAGAATTTGCACAAATGACATTCAAACTACAAACTAAGCAACAATAGCACTAAACATGATTAATAAGCTAATATAAGCAGATACAAACAGATAATAAGCACAATAAGCCAGAAATAAGCAAATAAGCAGTTTGAGTAAAAATAGAGAATGAAGCTTACAAAGGTCCAAAGCTTATGTAGGCTGAAAAGATAAGCTCAAACACATCCTATATGCTTCCCATGAAGCTCTAAACCCATGGCCATCCATAATTTACCATGCTCCATGAAATTAACAGTTTGATATTTTTTTGTGATTTTTAGAGACTTTAATTACTATAAGCTATTAAAAAGCTTATAGTGAACAAGTAACAGCTTAAGTGAGAGTAATAAGAGCTTATAAAAGCTTTGCAAAAACCTTTTAACAACTATGGAACAAGCACTTGAAAAACAGATTAAGCTAGAAAATTTTAAATTTCATTAATTCTAAAAAAAAGAGTACAAGACTTTAATTAAAAACAAGCTATACTAAACTAATATAAGCTGAAAACTAACAACTAGATGCCTCTTAAAGGCTTACAATGAGTCCTATACATATAATTCGAGTCTAGGTTTTGGACTTGTCTTCAGTCTTTGTCTTCTTCTTACTTGTGCTTCTTTTGTGAGGAGAAAAGCCTTGAAAAACCCTCTTTGTGCTTTCTTGAATTAATCCTAGCCCTTAAATCACCTTGGAGCCCAAGGTGATTAATCTCATCCCTTGATTTTGTGTCATGTTCATCTCCCAATAGGGTTGTGTGGGATTTATAACATGGCAATTGGCCCATGTGAAGTGGGATAGAGGGGAAGGTGATGGTTTTGTCGTGGGGTTGTAGGGGTTTAGGGGATAAGACACAGGAATAGTAATTTGGCGGGAAAAGGGGTTTTGTGTTTATTTCTCTATTTTGGTATAAACAGGGTAAAGGTTTGGGGAGTTAACACTTCTGGCCCCTCAACTTATATGGTTTTATTTCATGGGTGGTCCTTGTGGTGTTAATGGTATAGGGAGTTGGCAGAAATACCCCCCGAAGGTGTATAGCTGTGTTGCAAGGATAGTCCTTTTGAGGACTAACAGACTTAACAGTTAAGTTGTGGTGGTCTTAACGGTTGTTAAAAGGGAATTGGGCCAAGTTAAATGGTATTGGGCTTTTATAAGATTTTAAGTCTTATAAGTCTTGTACATAAATGCTTAATGGGCTGATCCGGCCCATTAGATGGGTGCGGGTTGGTCCATTAAGTATTTCTTCGGTTTGACTTCGTCTTTGACTGTTGACTGTTGACTTGGTTGAATTTGACTTTGACTTTGACTGGTAGACTTGACTTTTCACGCTCTTTTCATTCTCGTGCTCGGTTTTGTCATTTTTGGCTTTGTTTTTGTCCATTTCTTAGATATCCGTTACCTGCACAATGCAAAACACACAAATACAATGTATTCTTGGTATGTGTTTAGTCTTTTAAGCATGTTTTCCTAGGTAAATGGTATGTGTTTAGTCTTTTAAGCATGTTTTCCCGTTGATGGTACATCCTCTGATGGATTACTCCCTGATGGTATCCTTTAGCTTATTACTCAGGGAGTGCAAAGCTGAAGATATCAGACTGATGAATACCATTCAGTGAGTGAACTCACTGAACTTCATCAGCGGCCTGAATTCCCTTTTACCACTATCAGAGTCAAGGTGTTCAGTGACCTATGGGAGTACACTCCGTACCTCCAGTCCTATTACCCGGTATGAACTGAACCCACAATTGAACTAAATTTCCAACAATCCTCCCCAATTTAGTACAATTCCTTTGCATGCAAATTAAACATTAAACAAAACAAGTGCATAAATGAAAATGTCATGAGGATTGAATTTCTATCTTAGTAAATCACACGTTCAAATATTCGAGAATAAAGGTGTTCTAAGAATTGAACCCTTCAACCCATTTGAATACCTAAAGATAAAATACACACAAGTTTTCAAAGACTTAAAAACTCCTGACACTATACAAGCCATGTGTTCATATCCAATTCATAAATGTTGTAAGAGCCAAAGTCCATGCTCCCTTAAGCGGCAAAACTTCAACATTTACTTAGGTGGTTCCTCTTTATTCATGCTCCTGCTAAGTACTTTTTAAAAGAAATTAACCATTAAGAAGTAAAGTCTTCATCCTCCTTTTCAGCAGGTTCCAAACACATCCTTGGGATGATATGTAAATACATGTGCTTCAGTCTACTGAACGTTCAACTTTCCACATTGAACTCAGCTACCAAGTTTCCTTAGTAGGGAGTTGGGTGTCCTAGCATTCAGCGACTTGGTTGAACTTTAAACCCATCCCTTCAGCAGACTTTAAAACCAAATCTCTAGCCAGTCTCTTCATCAAGTGATCAACTAAGTTTTGTTGAGACCTCACAAACTCTATAGATACCACCCCAATCATCATGATATGCCTGACACCTAAGTGTCTAGACTTCTCATTGTACATTTGGCTATAAGCCGTTGCCAATGTAGCAACACTATCACAACGGATAAATATAGGTGCTATAGGTTTGGACCACAATAGAATCTCAAGGATCAAGTTTTTCAACCATTCAGCCTCCTTACCACCAGCTACTAAAGCCACAAATTCAGATTCCATAGCTGAACCAGTGATGCAAGTTTGCTTCTTGGAAGCCCAAGAAATTATACCTCCACTAAGCAGGAATACACAGCCACTGGTAGATGAATTATCTTTAGTATTGCTGATCCAGCTTGCATCAGTGTATCCTTCTAAAACCGAAGGATACACAGTATATATCAAACTATAGTCCATGGTTTTCTTTAAGTACTTCAATACCTGTTGAATTGCTTGCCAGTGTTGAGTTCCAGGATTACTAGTATACCTGCTCAGTTTACCCACTACAAAAGCAATATCATGCCTTGTACAAGTCATGACATACACCAGGCAACCAATCACCCTAGAATACTCAAGTTGAGATACAAATTGACCATTATTGGGCATCAGCTTCTCATTTGTATTTATAAGAGTACTCACTAGAGTACAATCAAAGTAATTAAATTTCTTTAGTACTTTCTCAATATAGTGAGACTGAGAAATTTCTATCTCATTACTTTCATGCTTAAACCTTATACCAAAGATAACATCAGCCTCCCCCATGTCGTTCATAAAGAACCTTGATGACAAGAATTCCTTTGTTAGGTCAACCTGAACTTGGTTAGTGCCAAAGATTAGCATATGATCAACATATAGACAAATGATGACTCCTTTACTAGTTTCATAAAATTTGCTATATACACATTTGTTAGCTTGGTTATGTACATAACCATTAGACAAAACCACTTCATCAAACTATTGATGCCATTGCTTAGGTGTCTGCTTCAGTCCATATAAAGACTTAATTAGTTTACACACCTTGTTTTCATTTTTAGGCATGATGAAGCCCTGAGGTTGGTTCATATAAACCTCCTCTTCTAGTTCACCATTCAAGAAAGCTGTCTTCACATCCATCTAATGAATAATCAGATTGTGAATTGATGTCATAGCAATCAGTAGTCTTATGGTACTGATACGTGCCACTAGAGTATAAATATCAAAGTAGTCTATCTTTGACTTTTTTTTGAACCCCTAAATGACCAGCCTTGCCTTGAACTTTTCAATAGTTCCATCTACCTTCAGTTTTCTTTTGAAAATCCATTTGCAACCAAGAGGTTTGCAACTTGGAGGTAGTTCAACCAACACCCAAGTGTTGTTGCCCATGATGGAATCTATCTCATCATTAATTGCTTCTTTTTAGAAAACAACATCCTGAGACTTCATTGCTTCATCAAATGTCTTGGGATCATCCTCAATATTAAAGCAATAGGAGTGTTGGTCAGAGACCTCATCCCCTACTCCTTTAATTAAGTATAATTGAAATTTAGGTCCAAAGTTCTTTGGAGTCCTATTCCTTTTGCTTTTTCTAAGCTTAGGTTCAAGTTGCTAAACAACCTCTTCAGTGACATCTTCTAGGACCACTGAACCACCAATGTATTTAGTTCCATTAGGAATCCTAAGACTTGGTCTAGGGAGTGAAGAGAAACTATTCTCATCAAAGATAGCATCCCTTGATTCAATTATTAAGTTAATTGAAACTGATTCATTAAGTTCAATTACATAGAACATAAAAGCCTTGGAATGCTCAGCATATCCAACAAAGATGCATACAATGCCTCTTTCACCCAAAAAATTTAGCTTTGGATCAGGGAGTCTTACAACTGCCCTACAACCCCAAACCCTGAGGTAGTTCAGGTTTGGTTTTCTTTTAGTCCAGAGTTCATAGGGGGTTATCCTGTTCCTTTTATTGAGAACCCTATTTAATAAATAGTAAGTTGTTAACATAGCTTCACCCTAGAACCCTTGACTCAGTCCTGAGTAGGACAACATAGAATTAACCATTTTCAGTACTCTATTTTTCCTTTCAGATATACCATTTTGTTGTGGAGTATAGGGAGCAATCGTTTTATGGATAATACCAATAGACTCAAAATACTGATTATCCATGTACTCGGCTCCCCTATCAGTCCTAAATCTTTTGATCAGGGACCCTTGTTATAATTCAACTCCAGTTTTGAATACTTTGAATTTATCTAATGCTTCATCCTTAGTATGTAATAAATAAACATAAAAAAACCTTGAAGCATCATCAATAAATGTCACAAAGTACTTTTTATTCCCTGGTGAGGGAGTAGCATGCATATCACATAAATCACTGTGGATCATCTCCAAAACATCAGTTTCACGTTTTACAATTTGAAATGGTTTCTTAGTTATTTTGGTCAGCATGCAAGTCTTACACTTTTCAATGTCCATGTTAAAATCTAAGATTAACCCATCCTTAGACATATCTTGCATCCTCTTAAAGTGGACATAGCCTAGTCTAGCATGCCATAGGATTGAATCATTCAGTTTAGAGGTTACCATAGAGGCTGAACCAATATTATCATTAACAATATTAAGCCTGAACATTTGATTACTCAAATAACCAAAACCAATAAACACACCATGTTTGGATAAAACAAATTTATTAGATTCAATCATTAGTTTATAACCACAATTATTTAAAATACTACTTAAAACCAAATTCTTCCTTATATTAGGAACATGCAAAACATTAAACAAGAAAATAATCTTTCCAGAACTAAATCTAAGATCTACACAACTACGTCCATGCACCAGGGCTATTGACTCATTTCCCATGTGAAGAATAGATCCATCATTCAATGACTATAGGTCTTGAACCAACATCTATCTTTACACACATGCATTGTTGCTCCTGAGTCAACCCACCACACAACATCATCATCTTGCAAAAAATAAGCCTCAGATACATATGTAACATAATAAACCTAGAGAGATTTATTAAACATATTCTGACCTTTTAGTGATGTAGGATCCCTTTATCACTTCACTTCATATATTTAAACACGAATCGAAACTAGAAAGGAGAAAGATTGAGTTGTTTAGAGAGAGAAAGGAGGAGAGAGAAATGAGAGAGAAAAGAGAATAGATATTTTCAACAACTTTTACAACTAACTTTTCCAAGTGGAAAAGTTCCTTATATACCCCGACACTTAAAAGTGACGCGCGTCATTTAGTAAACTGAAGGACCTAAACAATTGTTGCCTTTTGGCTTAATCATTAACTCCACCATGAGGGGACTCCTCAATGCGCAGAATGACTACCCAATCAACAAGAATTAATTCATTCCTTCTGATGTTTCAAGGTGTAAATTAAAAAAATCTTTCTATGAAGGAGGGATTTAGTTTATCAATAATACAAGAGACTTGATAGCTCATCCATGTTATTTTGTGTTGTGTAAAATCTACCAAGTTATACCAAGAAGTTCATTGTTTGTTCCATGTTTGGTCTTGAATTAGTTCATTTTGAATTGGTGAAAATTACTAATAAGAGGAACTTTTACTTGATGCATCCTAGCCATATATTTGGTTGGCAGTAGGAGTAGGTTCCCCCCCTCAAAAAGGAATTTTTCCCCCTAGTTCTTTTTGAAGATTCAACATTTTAGGTAAATATCAAATTAAGGATCAGACATACCCATTCTGGATTAAAACCTTCTGCAAGCTATAGTCATCATTATCCCACTTTGGCCCTCTTCTGATGAGTTGTTCCATGGTCAGCATTATCACCATCTTCGCCGGAATAGGAGCAGTGAGCACATACCATGTCCTCATGCTTGAAAACAAGAAGGGCATCTTCTTCTGCCATTCTTTTAAAGTCCCACCCTTCAACTTGTCAAGCTTGGAAAAAGTGGAGTTTGAAGCCGTGCTGGTTTCATAGCAGAAGCACCCATTGATTTATCACAAAATAATCTTCTTTGATTGTTGGTTGTATGAGTTCCCAGAAACAGAGGGAAGGATAATCAAAGGACCTAGTAATTACCAAATATGGTTACCGGGATTATCACTTGAAGATCGTGTAATCACTTTCCAAGATGATTATTCGTCCCTATGCATGGGTTACACGGATACTCATTGAGATAAAACCAAGGTATTTTGGGGACCTTTGTTAATTTCCCTATTTTTTGTTAAAGGTTGGGGGCACCTAAAAAAAAAAAAAAAAAAACAAAATTCCATAAAAAAGAATAATTAAAAAAACCCGTTTTGGGGCTTTTTTTTTTGTTTTTTTTTTTTTTTTTAAAATGGGTTGTGGGTGGGGTTTTATTTTATTTTTTTGTTATGGGGTAAAATATTTTTTTTTTTTTTTTTTTTTCTTTATTTCATGCAAAAAAAGGGCTTTTGGGCGGGTATTTTCTTTTTTCCTTAAATTTATAGGAGAAAAATACTCAAAATCTAGTCAAAGGAATTATGAGAGATATAATCTCTTCTTATAATTTAAAACTCTTTGATTACAAGAATTAGTTGTTACATGACCAATTAAAACTTATGGTCATTTAAATGCAGTCAACGTGCTATTGAACAGGTCAAAGTTGTTATTACAAGTTAGTTGAATTTTTCCAGCGATGTCAATCCTTCCAGATTCCTGAACCATCAACTAACTCACTGGAGAATATACCGCTGAATCGGCTTCAAAAATGAGAGAACCCACTGATGAGTTAACCCGCTGAGGTACTCTCCTGATTTAGTTACTCCCTGAGGTATCCTTCAGCTTATTACTCAGGGAAGTCCATAGCTGAAGCCTTTAGGATGAATGAAATACCATTCAGTGAGTTGAACTCACTGAACTTCATCAGCGACTGAATTCCTTTTTACCACTATTCAGTGTCAGGGTGTTTAGTGTCTATGGGGAGTACACTCCGACCTCTAGGTCCCATTACTCGATATGAATGAACCACAATTGAACTAAATTTCAACATTATCATGTCAGAACTTTTAGTAAAAGGAAGATTTGCATAAGTAACCTTGGATGTGTTTGTTTTTGCCAAATACATCTGAACACATCTAACACTAACCAGGTCAGACGCGGTCAGATGTTTTGGTGTTTGTTTTTTTACAAGAGTCAGAGGCAGGACAACATTGTATCTTGACCCGAGTAATGTGGGGTATTAGGTCTAACGGCTCCGAACCCAGCAAAAATATTCGGTGCCTCCACCTTAGTAAACCTTTAAACCCAACAACACCTTCACCATTCATCGATCTCATGATATATTACAAATTTCCGATACTTTTCAAGCTTTTAATAAGCCCTAAAACAACTACAACGAGTTACAGAATTATAGAGATTCAGGTTGGTTCTCTTTGGAAAATCGAGATTAAAAAAAGACCACCCAAAGACCACTAGTGTTTCTTGTTTGTGTTTTTGGGTGGATAAAAGCGCAAAAGGCTGTCAAGAATCGCGATCCACCTGGGATCGTTTTTTGTCTTTGCAATAGATCGGTAATCGTAAAAATCGGATCGGGATCGGATGATTCCTACCAATTTATCATGTTCTGTTAGCAAAACGGAATAAAAAATATAAAAAAAAAAACGAGTAAAAGTATTTTTATTTTCTACTATCATAAATATTAAATATTATATAATATCCTTTGAAAAATGTCAAAGTTCAAATTTAAAATACCAAAGTTAAAATGTAAAACACCAAAAAGTCAAGTTTCAAGCGTTAACATTCCGATTAGCAGTAATAAAATTACATAACATGCGTAAATAACGTCTCAAAACAAGTGCTTCCTTGTATCGACTACAATTAAGCTATTCTGAATTAAAACTTTAAGGATAATAGTTAAAACTTAAAAGGTCAAAAGAAAAAACAACAATTACATGTAAGAAATTTTTTTGCTTAAGGTTACTAAAATACATGAGAAGAAGAAGAACCCTATTTTGTTTCATGTAATTTCAATTTGGTGGAAATTAGATAATTAGGTTTATTGAGTAGAAAATCTAAGAATGAAATGTTTTAATACTTGTTGTTACGAGATCAGCGGACTCGTATTGTTATTTTTTAGGCCTTAAAAAAGTAATGGTGTTGAAGTATGTAAGTCAATAAGTTAGTTAACTTGGTATTTTGGTAAACTCGTATCGCACACGCGATCCTACGATCTTTACGCTGCGAGATTACGATCCTACTTGCGAATCTACCTCTGATGCGATACTACACCGTCCTACACGATTTTTATCAGGTGGACACGTAAGATCGTACGATCTTACGTGTAAACTCGCGAGTTTGACAGCCTTGGATAAAAGGGAAACAAATACAACCGATGACTGTTGTGTTTAGTTGTGAGAAAGATTAGAGCACAACTGCATAATTTAATTATAAGTATTTGTGTGCGGTGTATAAAACATAGCGTAGCCCATAAAAAGCCCAAGGTTAGTTTTTCTGTTTTGCTGGTCACGAACATATCACTCCATTAGTCCATTCCATCAGTTTACGCCAAATCATTTCCATCTTTAATTTTGAACAAGCGTGATTGCCCGCGCGATGCTGCAGGACGTTAATTTATTTTTTTTTGGTTTATTTTTTCGGTCTCATGTTTAATACTTTATTTTTTTTCTTATATGGGCTTATTTGTTGGGCCTCATGTTTAAATGTTTTTTTTTTTTTGCTATTTGGGTTATTTTTTTTAATATAATTTTATGAGATTTGGGTAAATATGTGTTAAGCATGATTGCTCGCGCGTTGATGCGAGGCGTTAAATTTTTTATTTTTATTTTATTTTGTGCGGGTTTATTTTCCCGGTCTCATGTTTAATAGTTTGTTTTTTTATATGGGCTTATGTGTTAGGCGTCATGTCGTGGGTATTTTTTTATCTGAATAAATCAGTCTTTTTGTAATATTTTTTCCTATTTTGTGCCGAGCAATTTTTTTATATTAATTTGTGCGGATTTATTTTTTCGGTCTCATGTTTAATAGTTTTTTTATATGGGCTTATGTGTTTGTTCCATGTCACGGATATTTTTTGATCTAAATAAATAAGTACTTCTGTAATTTTGTTTTCTATTTTGTACCGTGGATTTTTTTTTTAAGTTGCCTAGTTAAAAAAAAAGTCAAATGGGCCGGCCCAAAGTGGGAGCCCGATGGGCCGGTTACTGTAGCAACTACGTCAAAACGACGTAGTTTTAACCTAAACATAGTATATATATATATAATTAGGTGAGCTGGTCGTTGCACTTCAAAAATTGCCATGCTTGTTATTAAACTCTATTTGACATACAGTCCTATATTACATGAATATCCGTCATATATAATATATATATATATATACATATAATAATGATACAGTACATATATATATAGGAAATATATATACATACAAACAAAAACTATAAAATAAGAGTATATAATATATATATATATATATATTATATATATATATACAATATATATATATATATAATATAATATATATATAGGTATAAATAATGGACCCAGTAGAGAAAAACAAAAGTTGAGCGATATTACCTAGTCCAAACACCTTCCACTATTCATGACATTCGTAGTTTTCACGGGTTAGCGTCCTTCTATCGGCGTTTTATACAGAATTTTAGTACTATAATCGAGCCCTTAACTGAATGTATGAAGGGTGGTCGATTCACGTAGACAAGTGAGGCTGCCAAGGCTTTTGACATTCTAAAGGCTAAGGTAACCGAGGCTCCTGTTTTGGCATTACCTAATTTTGATGAAGTTTTCCAAGGTAGATTGTGATGCCTCTGGGGTGGGCATTGTGGTGTTATAAGTCAAAATCAGCGGCCATTAACTTTTCTTTAGTGAAAACTGAATGATGCTAGACACAAGTATTCCCACTAGAAAAAAGGAATTAAGCAATTGTTCTATTGGATACTTGGCGACATTATATACTTGTCTAATTGAATTTTGTCCTGTGTTTCTGATAATAAGGGCTATTGAAATTTATTAATGGGCAACATAATCTAAATGCCTCTCAAGCCTAAGTGTGTGGAATTTATCAGGCAATGTTTCATTCGTATATTTCGAATAAGGATGGGTCGAATAATCAGGTTGCGGATGCGCTTAGTCGTCGTCATTCGTTAATTACCACTATGCAGATTCGAGTACAAGGTTTTGATTCTTTTCGTGGGCTTTATTGCGACGACCTTGATTTTAGGGAGATATAGAGTAAGTGTGATAATGGTCCTTTTAACAGTTTTCTAAGTTGGATGGTTATTTGTTTAAAGGTGCGCGGTTATGTGTTCCTCTTTGTTCTTTGCGTGAAGCTATTATTCTAGAGGGTCATGTAGGTGGATTAGCGGGTCACTTTGGGCGTGATAAGACCTTGGCCCTACTTCGTGAACAGTTTTATTGGCCCAAGATGGAACGTGATGTCAACAGGCTTCTTGAGAGGTGTCGTACATGCCGCATTGCCAAAACTCATAGTAGTAATGCAGGTTTGTATGCTCCTTTGTCTGTTCCTGTTGCCCCATGAGAAGATATCAGTTTGGATTTTATTTTGGGTTTGCCTCGTACTCAGCGAGCTAAAGATTCTGTTATGGTAGTTGTTGATCAATTTTCGAAGATGGCTTATTTTGCACCTTGTTTGAAAGCGTTTGATGCTAGTCAAGTGGCGAGGTTGTATTTTGCAGAAATTGTGAAGTTGCATGGTGTTCCTAAACTCTTACTTCTGATCGAGATATCAAGTTTGTGAGTCATTTCTGACGTACTTTGTGGACTCGTTTGGGGTCTAAGTTACAGTTCAGTAGTTCCTATCATCCTCAAACTGATGGACATACTGAAGTTGTCAATCGGAGTTTAGGAAATCTTTTGCACAGTTTAATTGGGATAATGCCAAACAGTGGGATCTTATTCTTCCACAAGCTGAATTCGCCTATAACAGGTCGGTTAATAGCACCATAGGTAAGAGTGCTTTTGAAGTTGTGTAGGGACGAAATCCGATTACTCCTCTGGATTTGGTTCCTGTTCCAGCGGTGGGGCGGTTTAGTGAGGAAGGGGCTGACCAGTCAGAGCAGATTAAAGAGTTGCATCGGTCGGTTCAAGAACAGATTATTCGTCATAATACACAATACAAGGAACATGCGGATAAGCGTCGTAAACAGGTTTTGTATCGGGATGGTGATCTAGTTTGGATTCATCTTCGTAAGGAGCGTTTTCTGGCAGGGCGTTTTGGGAAGTTGAAACCTTGAGGAGATGGTCCTTTTCGTGTTCTTAAAAAGATCAACGACAACGCGTACAAGATCGAGATTCCTGGTCATTATAATGTTTTTGCCACTTTTAATGTTGCAGATTTGTCGCCATACAAAGGGGATAGTGATGATGAGCCAGACTCGTGGTCGAGTCTTTTTCAAGAAGGGGAGGATGATGCAGATGCGGTCAACGAGCGAATCAACGTAACAAATACGCTTGGCGCTTATTTTGCGGCAACAAATTTCTGTGGCGGATTGGGCTGAAATTCGCATGGTCACTCGGAAACGGCCCAACGATCAAGACTCATTGCTTTGCTATGAGCCCTGTCAGTTTTGGGCCTTTCAGGGTGGTTTGGGCCCTCAAAAGGGCGTTTTTCAATTTTTAGGCTTTATTTTAGACAGAATCAATTATGTTTTGTATGAGATTTTGTTTTCTTTTTATTTAGAACTTGTCTTCCTATATAAGGACGATTTTTAAGGCTGTCTCAGCAGCTTTTGAGAAACCTACGATTTGTGTGGCTTGTCTTTATATTCGATTTGCGTTAGGCTCGCCTCAAGGCGAATGCTGGAAACTGAAACACATGAATTTCGAAGCCCTTTGACATTTTCTCAAGCTACGGTTTCGGTCTTTGGTCTTATGTATCTTTCTTTTTGTTGTACCTTTGTTCCTCTATTGTTCTTTTTTGTTTCTTCTTTCTAGGCCGCCTCTTTAAAGCCTAGTTTTTAATATAATAACTTTAAAAAAAAAATTGGATGTTCCAATCATTCTTCAATTTTTTTATTACCATACTATTTATCAAATCATATCTTTGACCAATTGGAATTTAATTACAGTTAGTCCATGTAATATTTTTTAACGATAATTATATGTTAAAAAACTAACAAAAAGCCAGACATTAACAACACAAAAGCACAAAGAAACGCTCCGCTAAACCACAACCTATGACGTTACTTTGTAAGTTTAATCTTTTGCTAAATGGTGCCAAAATATAGTTAATTTTTTACTTTTTGCTTTGTGGTTTAGCTATTTTTAATTTTCTTATTGTATACGAGTACATTATACTTCTGAATTCGGTCTATTGTGTGTATCTTATGATCATTTTGCCGCTACGTGTTAATAGAAATGTTGATAATTGATAAAGGTAAAAATTGTCAGAAAATACATACAATAAACAGATTATAAAAGTATGATGTATACAATAAGAAAAATAAAAAATAACTACATAAAAAAAGCAAATAAATTGGTTACATTTTTATGTTGTTATTATTACTACGTATTAAACATGAGAATTCTTGGGCAACGTGTCTCTCTCAAACTGCCTCTTTTATTATTAAAAAAAACTTCATGAGTCTTGATGTTAAAATAAAAATAAACTATATTTAAAACGCACCCTCAAGTATGTTAAATGTTATAAAACCGACCTTAAACTGTAACCTATTTACGATTTTTTTATATAACAAACTTTATTTACGAAATATAAAACGTATATCTATCGATTTTGGTGCCGGATTTGGACATGTCGGTGTGATCAACAGTACAGGACCCATTATCTTAAAGTGGCCTCATATTTTTGTCAAAATGTATAAAACATAGCGTAGCCCATAAAAAGCCCAAGGTTAGTTTTTCTGTTTTGCTGGTCACGAACATATCACTCCATTAGTCCATTCCATCAGTTTACGCCAAATCATTTCCATCTTTAATTTAGAACAAGCGTGATTTCCCGCGCGATGCTGCGGGACGTTAATTTTTTTTTTGTTGGTTTATTTTTTCGGTCTTATGTTTAATAATTTGTTTTTTTTCTTATATGGGATTATTTGTTGGGCCTCATGTTTAAAGGTTTGTTTTTTTTTGCTATTTGGGTTATTTTTTTTAATATAATTTTATGAGATTTGAGTAAATATGTGTTAAGCATGATTGCTCGCGCGTTGATGCGAGGCGTTAAATTTTTTATTTTTATTTTATTTTGTTCGGGTTTATTTTTCCGGTCTCATGTTTAATAGTTTGTTTTTTTATATGGGCTTATGTGTTAGGCGTCATGTCGTGGGTATTTTTTTATCTGAATAAATCAGTACTTTTGTAATATTTTTTCCTATTTTGTGCCGAGCAATTTTTTTATATTAATTTGTGCGGATTTATTTTTTCGGTCTCATGTTTAATAGTTTTTTTATATGGGCTTATGTGTTTGGTCCATGTCGCGGATATTTTTTGATCTAAATAAATAAGTACTACTGTAATTTTGTTTTCTATTTTGTACCGTGGATTTTTTTTTAAAGTTTCCTAGTTAAAAAAAAAGTCAAATGGGCCGGCCCAAAGTGCGAGCCCGATGGGTCGGTTACCGTAGCAAGTATGTCAAAACGAAAAAAAAGTCAAATGAGCCGGCCCAAAGTGAGAGCCCGATGGGCCGGTTACTGTAGCAACTACGTCAAAACGACGTAGTTTTAACCAAAACATAGTATATATATATAAATCATTTCATTAACTGAGATACTTTATTATCTCAACAAAAATCCCATTTTTGGTCCTCCAGTTATTATTATACAAGTTTTAAATAAAAATGGTAACTTAAATTAGATATAGCATACATATAGCTTTAAAATTCTGAAAATCAGTAAGATTTTAACATATAATTTAATTGTTTAAGGGCTAGTTTGTAGTAACCGCACATGGCCACTTAAATTCACGGGCCAACCCTGATTGATTCGTTCGAAAAAAAATATCACTGAAAAGATCGTCGAATTGCAAACAAAACAAGCCCAATATTACAATGATTCTGACATGCGTACGATTTTATAAAAAATTTTGAAGTTAATTGTTAGATATTAGAAAAATACTCGGTCACCCCGTGTATTTTACTGTTTATTATAGCTCGTAGTTTAATAGTTAATCGTATGATTTTCGGTTTTGAACCGGGTACTAATACCCTGTATTATGTAAGAACTATAAATACCTCTTCCAACTTTGGAAGAGGTAGCTAGTCATTTATTCATTTTCCATTTTACACATATAGTTTCTCTCTCTAGAAAACCTCTCCA
>BQNB010073053.1:0-23623 GCA_026074375.1 Tanacetum coccineum
TTCCCGAAAACTACGTTTTACTTATACAAGGCTCGGGAATATTTAATGACCAACACTTTAATAAATACACGGCTAACAAATTTTGAATTTACTAAGAAATTCTTGAAAATTTTTGTACTCAAGCACTCCTTAATATTACCATAATGTCTATACTACCTATACACAAATTCACAAGTTTTAGTTATTCACGAGGATTGACCTATTTTATGTGCCCGTAATCTGCAGCCTTGGTCTTCGTTACTGAAGTTGCATATTTTTAGCTTAAGATACCACCGCTTAGATACTCTAGGTCGTTGTTGATGAAGTGATAAAAAGGTATGACATAGCGACCTCGAGAATTAGGTATCAATGTTACTGGCTTTCGTAGATCATGTGGATATTTTTGACCTTTCGGGTTGTTCCAGTTTAATTGATCAGTGGTTGCCATGTAGACTTCTTCAAAGAGGTATTCGAGCTCCACCAGAATTTTGCATGATCCTTTCATCAACTCAAATGTTGGACCGGTTAATAGTTCTGGAGTTAAAGTATCAACCTTAAGCCTATTCATCACGAATGCTGAGAAGGCAAGAGGAGTGTCCATCAGCTCATTAAACGATTCTTGTGGATCTTCCTTATGGGCCAAAGAACTTATCCAAGGTTGAATATGTCCATGAGCATTAGGCAAAGTCTTGTTCTAATAACGATAGAGAGAAGGAAGTTTTGTTGGTCTCTAAAACCAATCAGGGAACTGAGGGGTTTCTTCATTAGGTTGATCTTCAGTAACTCCTATTTCGAACTCCTGATATGCGGGTTCTTCCAAATCTTTGGTAGTGTGCATAGGCTCCTTTGTTTGAGCAGATTCGCCAGTAGTATTGTGTTGAGATTTAGACCCTTTATATGACTTGCCAGATGTCTTGGATGTCTTTTCTTTTGGTGCACTGATTGACTCTGGTTCTTTTCTAGCTCGTCTTCTCTTGGACCCCTGGTTTGATCCATCGGAGGGTTCTTTGTCTTTATCCTCATCATCTCTACGTCTTTTAAATGAAATAGTAGCTCCATAAGTATCAAGTATGAGCTTGTCACTTTCATAAGAGTCAATCAGTGCTTTGTAGAGATTCTTTTGTTCATCAGATTTGTGGATTGACTTATTGCTCTCCATCTTGTCTATAAGAATCTTCTTCAGCTCTAATTTAGATAGGTTGGCGGCTACAACATGAGATGTCTTAGATTCATTGGATGAACGAGTCAGAACCTCAACTTCAAGTTGTTCATTGACAGTCTTCTTAATTTTCGGCAAAATCTTAGAGACTTGAGCTTTAACTTATTCCTTGACTTGATCCTTGATTATTTTCTTAATGTTGTTATCAAGTTTGTTGAGGAAGTCTGCATTTTCAGCTTGGGCTTCATCTCTGAGTCTTTCGAATTGTAACTGAACTGCTGTTTTGACGGCTTCATGCATCTTATTGGCAAGGTATGTATCAACAATGTCGGGAATTGAAGAAACTACTGCAGCAGATTGATTCGTTTGGTTAAACTTTAAGAAGTTGTTTTCTAAAGTTTTTATTCTATGGTGAAACCTGAATAAAGAGCCAAAGTTGGGAAGATCTTGTAGTGAGGATCTTAGAACAGTTGGTGGTGTGGGAACTGGTGTTTGTTTCAGATCTTTGATAAGAGGAGTGGGTGGTGGAGGAAGAGTTGTTGCAGATAACAGAGGTGGCTCAGCAAAAGTAGTAACCGGAACATCTATTAGTGAAGTTGACTCAGTGTTAAGGTTAAATAAAGAGTCAATTCCTGTGTCTGGACTGGGGTTGAGCATGTTTGAAATGAAGCCAAATGACACAGAAGAACTCTATTGTTGACCTTCTGGATTGACCGGAGTTATGATCACATGAGTGTCTTCTATTACTTGAGTAGTTTGAACGATAGTGCGTGGGGCATCTGTCATTTCAAAATCTCTTCCCTCTGGATTGACATTCACGTCCTTGTATAATGCATCTACTTCTGCTTCTTCATTTGTCTCTTGTTTATTCATCTTATCTCCCTCAACATTTGCATCTTGAATTTCTTCATCACTGTCTTCATCATTAGTAGATTCAACACGAGAAGGTGTTTAAACCCGAGGATCAAAGTTATCTTCTTCTTTATCTTCTTCATCATGAGTGGAGAACTTGGGATAAACGAAGTCATCACCATTGTTGTCTGAATCTGTTTGCTCATCATCATCATCTTGATTTTCAGCATCTTGATTATCAGCATCGTCATCATCATCATCATCATTGTTACCATCATCATCATCATTGTCATCATCATCATCTTTACTCACATTAACTTCATCATCGTCTTCTTCACTTGACTTCCAAGAGATTTGGTCATCATTAGATTCATAAGTCGGTACATCAGGAACCCATGGTATACTACCAGTTCCTTCATCTGCACCTGAGCTGCTGGCGTGAGAGCTGTGAGTTTGTATTAGGCTTCTTTTTGTTGCTAGCTTTATTTGATCAACTTCAGTCAAAGCAACCTCAGATAGCACTGTTAAACCTTTTGATTTTGTTACAATTGCTTCTTCTTGGCAGGTTTATCTCCCTTTGCTATGGTATTGATTCTTTTTCCTTTTGAAGTTTGAGTAAGCTTCGTCTTGGGAGATGATTCAGAATCAGCTTTCTTCTTTGTAGATTTTGGTTTTGGAGTCTTTTCACCAGTAGCATAAGCATGGTAAGTTATGCAGGCTTCAGAATCCAGCATGGCTTGGTTGGTCAAGTACTGAGGGAGAATAGCGCCATATACCTATGTGTCCTGATGTTTAGAAATGACTCTTATTGTGGTGAACAAGAATTCATCCCTGGCATAGTGCCAAAACATCTTGTTTCTCCTTGGTATTGCCTAATCATTTGCTATGAAGTAGTCTACAATGACTTTGGTGAATCATGGATAATACATGTCATTGTTCTTCTTAGAATTCTTATTCTTCACTTGGTACACCAAATCTTCCTACAGCACGTACACGTAGTCAACAATCTTGTTATGATACATTCCCCAAAGAATTTGAGCACGTGACAAGCGAAGACTTTCCAGAGCAGTAGTTTTTCCACTTAGACACTTGTTGATTATGGCAAAAAACGATCTCCATGGTTGATGCATGTGATTGACGTTGACATCGGATAAAAACTTGATCTCACCAGTGTGTCCAAGGTCTCTAATAAAAGATAGAATCTCGTCTTCAAGTGGGGGTTCTTCAAATATCTGACTATGGAGTTTAGGGAAAATCTTGAGCATATCTTTGAAGTTGTCAATGTTGACAGTATGACTTTTGCCATTCAACTTGAAATGAAGTGAAGAATGATGTCTGAAGACAGTGACCCAGAACTCTTGCATGTATATTTTCGGTACATCAACATAGATAGCAAATGTGTTGTAGAATGGAGTGAGTTTGAGAGCATCTGATGCCACTTGAAGAGTAGGTTCCTTGGATTTGAGAATTGAGCTGAGTCGGAGATTGCTTTTCCTTATCTTAAGACGGTCAATAGGAGCGACTAATTCATCATCTAGTGCCTTTTGCTAAGCTCTTGTGTTATCCATGATTTTGCTAAGAAAGGATCAATACAGTTTATGTACAACCAATTTTATACAATACACTATAGAGACCTATTGAGTGTGTACGTCAAGATGAATCATGATGAGAATGTTTCTTAAGTATTTAACTTTTTGCACTTATTAAGATCTATCCATTTAAAAATGACAACATAAGCCAACTTGACTTGTTTAGGGTGTATAATTAACCAATTTTAATTAACTCCCTAATTAAGATTTTTAAATCGCCTTTTAAATTGGAAATTTGATCTTAAGTGTTTTGGGTCTTGGAAGCAAAAAATGATTTCTAAGGAAAAACTAGTTGTTCTGTTCTTTAATAAGCTAGTTGCTTGGTTCCTTAAAGTCAAGCTAGTTGTTCAGTTCCTTGAGAATCAAGTTGTTCGGTTCCTTTATAGTTAAGTTGTTCGGTTCCTACTAAGAATCATGTTGTTCAGTTCCTTAAGTTTTAAGTTGTTCAGTTCATTAAGAATTATGTTGTTCAGTTCCTTCTAACAATGAGTTGTTTGGTTCCTACTAAGAAACTGAGTTGTTCGGTTCCTTCTAACAAGCTGAGTTGTTCGGTTCCTTCTAACAAAAGTTTTTCGGTTCCTACTAAGAAACTGAGTTGTTCGGTTCCTTCTAAACTGAGTTGTTCGGTTTCTTTCAAGAAATTGAGTTGTTCGGTTCCTTCTAAACTGAGTTGTTTGGTTCCTTCGAACAATAAAGTTGTTCGGGTCCTACTACAACTAGTTGTTCGGTTCCAACTAACAAAATAAGTTGTTCGGTTCTCAAGGAATTCATGTTTTTCGGTTCATATACAGCTTTAACCCTTAGGATGTTATTAAGCATTCAAATTTGTTTGTATAACATTGTTTAGCATAAGAACAACACTTGGGACCATTAAGAACAACAGTTAAGCCACAAAATCAAGAACATGCACAAAAACGAGCATTTGTAGATCATATAGCTCATATATGTAATAAACTACAACAAGACCATGATTTTATCATTCAACCACATTTAAGAATAAGGATACAAACTCTTAAGAACAGACCTCATACACTTTATACATTCTAGCTTAAAGACCTAATTTTTTTGAACACACTTTTTGCCATAAATCATACAAATGTTACTGACACATAAAACTGTATTAAGCAAGTGTTAGGCACACCTAAAGCTTCAAAACCCCTTAACTAATTTGATATTTTAACCAATTTTGATTTTCAAGAACCCTAATTTGAGAATTAGGGATTTCAAGATCAATCTTGGATGAAAAATCAATTCCTTTCAGACGTGAGTAGTTTAGGTATAGGAGAACACTTTTCTTTCATACCTTAATGCGTGAGATCAACTAGAAATGGAAGATTAGAGAATAGTGATCGTGTGAGGGGTGAATGGGGAAAAAATATGTTAAGTATGTATGTTTGTGTACAGGGAACGGGGTGGGTATGATGGGGGATAGAGCAATTTTAATTTTTTTACATATTTAACCCTTGTAGTTTTATACCATTTTCAATTTTGCATACTTAAGTTTTATAAGGCATAGATAAGTTAAACAAATAGCACAAATAGTCCCTAACGTTTATACTATCAAACCTATAGACTTAATTTTGCAAAATACTCCATAAAGGCTTAAACAAGTAACATTTAAGGCACACATAAGCTAAACATTAACTTTCCTTAAAGAATGATATTCTGTTATTGTTTAAAAACCTTTTTCCCTTTAAATACATGACTTTCTGAAGAAGATATCAGACATTTTTCCCCCTCAAACAATGACCCGGTTTCTATTTAAAGAGCTGTAGTCGTTGTTTGAGAAGTTAAATGTCCCTTAAAAGCATTTTCTGATGAAGCAATTTTTTGATTATGAAGAAACAAACACCAATTGCAAATAAGATTTCTCTTATTTTCACACATAAGCGCACTGACACATACACTTATGGAAATATAGGAAGCACGGTTTGTGATGCAAAGTAATCACAAGCCTTTGCATGGTCATAAAGTAGACCATGCCCGAGAATAAATTCCCGTTGAGAGGTCAAGTTTTCTTTTTGAAATACTTGCTTTTATGATGATGATCGGGTTGCTATATGAAATTATAGCAAGCCATTTGGCATGTTTTGAAAACTATTGAACTTCTACTCGAACTTCATTTACAGCCTCGTATCATTATTGAATGACATTTCTAAGGCCGTAAATGTTATCGATTGTCAGAAGATATGCCATTATTACCTCTTTTTATATTTTTCTCATTTTTTAATTTTTTCTTTGATTTCATGAATTTTATATTTTTGTATTTTGTTTTTATAGTTGTAATATATATCTACATATGATACAAGATATGTGAATAGGTACCACCACTATTCATCAACTTCATCTGCCAAGTGTTTTAGAGTCTTCGGGGTAAAACTTCGCATTCCCAGCTTGTTGATAAGAAATTCAATTCTTTCTTTTGCAAGGGATTTTGTGAAGATGTCCACTAGTTGATACTCCGTATTGACAAAATAAAAAAAAGGTTCGATTCCCCCCCCAACCCCTCACCCCCATTCTCAACTGCTCCTTGGATAAGTGAATTCTTGATGTCTATATGCTTCGACCTGGAATGTTGAACATTGTTGCAGCTTAAGGCAATAGCGCTTTTGTAATCACAATACATTGGAATTTTTTTGAATCCAAGGCCATAGTCGGTAAGCTGTGATCTCATCCAAAGAATTTGAGCACAACATCCCGACATAGCAATATATTCAGCTTCCATACTGGATATCGCAGCGCTTTTCTGCCTTTTTGATGACCAGCTAACAAGTCTATCTCCCAGAAACTGCATACTACCAGATGTGATACGGCGTGTATCTTGACAACCAGCATGATTCGCATCTGCAAATGTTGTTAGTACAATTGAAGAATCCTTTGGATACCATAGTCCCCGATTGACGGTTCCTCTAAGATACCGAAAGATCCTTTTGACCGTATGTAAGTGCTTTTCGGTAGGCCGAGCCTGATACCGGGCACACATGCATATAGCAAATTGTAGGCCAGGTCTACTGGCTGTGAGATAAAGGAGGGTGCCAATCATACCATGATAGTGTGATGGATCAACTGCTTTCCTTTCTTTATCCTCATCCAGTTTGGATTTCTCCACCATGGGAGTATCCACTGGGTCACAAGTGTCAAAATAATAGTTCTTTAAAGATTCAAGGCATATTTTGATTGGTTAATAAAGATGCCTCTAGGACTTTGAGAAATATGTAGTCCTAAGAAAAATGAGATTTTGCCCATCATTGACATCTTAAATTTTGAACACATTATTTTAGCAAATAGGTCACAAAGTTCAGGTGTAGATGCAACAAAGATAATATCATCGACATATATTTGTACCAGAAGTAATTCCTTGCCTTACCTACGGATGAATAGAGTAGGATCCACTGAGCCTTTGGAAAAGTATTGGGATATAAGGAATGAAGACAGCATGTCATACCACGCGCGTAGAGCTTGTTTTAACCCATAAAGAGCTTTCTTTAGCTTATACACGTGATAAGGGTTATCTGGATCACAAACCCGTCTGGCTAGCTAACATAAACCTCTTCCCGCAGATTACCATTTAGAAACATAGTCTTCACATCCATTTGGTAGACGACCATGTTCATGTGAGCGGCAAACGTGAAAAAAATCCTTATAGCCTCTAATCTTGCAACCGGAGCAAAAGACTCTTCAAAATCAATTCCCTCTTCTTGACGGTAACCACGAGCCACTAACCGAGCTTTGTTCTTTAGAATACCTCCTAGTTCTTCTAGCTTCACTTTGTAGATCCACTTCAAGGTGATAACCATAACTTTATTTGGTCGGGGTACGAGCTCCTACACTCCAAGGCGTTCAAACTCATTAAGTTCTTCTTGCATTGCTTCGATCCAGCAGAATTGTGTCAAAGCATCTTTATACGTCTTAGGTTCAACACCAGTGAGAAAAGCATCGTAGTAATAAAAAAGAGCTAGCTCATGTAATTGCAGCCTTGTGGAAACTGGTCTATCGAGTTCACCGATTATATTTTCAAGTGGATGATCCTTAGTCCATTTGCTATTGTGTTCAAAAATTTGGTGATCAGGATGCACAATTGTATGACTAATATCCGTTGATGAAGATTGATCAGAAGGAACTTCGGGAATTGGAATACCAAAGTACGGATCATTATTCATGTGTGCAACATCTAAGTCATGATTGTCTTTTTCAACATCGTTAGGAATGATAGGAGACTGAGTTTTGGGTGTTGTTTGAGAGTTACTAGGTGATGGTGCATCTTGGTCAACTTTTGTTGAGGAAGGGGAACCAGTTGATGTTGCGGGTTCTAGAGCAACTACGTCAGCAATTGGAGCAATTACTACATGGGCTTGGTGATCAACACTAGGTGGAGGAGTGAGTAATTCATCAAACAGTGGTTGAAACAAGAGATCCCAATCACTTCTTAAAGGTGGTACAAACGGTATTGAAGGAGGAGGGTTTTGCACGAGTCCTGAACTGATTGTTGCAGGAGTCATTTCATGAAGTGCGGGTCCTAAACTGCTATGTTCAGAAGCCATTGCAGTCAGCTCATCAAAATCTACATGAATTGTCTCAATGATTTGTCTGGTACGTCGGTTGTAAATTTGAAATGATTTCTTTGTGGGTGCATAGCCAATGAAAATACCAATATCAGCTTTCGATTGTAGCTTACCCAAGTTGTCACTATCATTTGTCGGATAGCAGAGTGCACCAAATACATGGAAAAATGATAAGTCAGGAGGTTTGTCATGTAAAAGCTCATATAGGGTTTTGCCATGACGAAGAAGTATGATGGAACGATTTTGAGTGTAACATGTGGTAGCCACTGCTTCTGCCCATAAGAATAACGGAGCTTTTGCATAAATTAACATTGTGCGGGCAGCTTCAATTAGCGTACGATTGCGTCTTTTAACGACACCATTTTGCTGTAAGAGGAGAAACAAATTTTTTCATGAGGAGATGCTTCATTCTCATAATAATTAACAGCAATGGTTTGATTAACAGCTCAGTTCCTTTATCTGTTCTGATTCGTCAGGACAGGTGTTTTAAGCCCACACTGGATCATTTCTTGAGAAATTTGATTATGATATCTGGAAGTTCTTCATCTTTTGACTTAATCACTTAACCCATGTGATCGAGTTAATCATCAATGTGATGAGGATGTACTTTTTTCACATTAACGCTTGCCAACACACATTGGTCCATAAAGATCCATGTGCAACAGATAAAGTTTTTCTTGTTGTGGGTCTTAGATTTAGGTTTTATGGGTTTACATTCTTGCTTTTACCCCATAACAAAGTAGAACACATATGGCTCCTTTTCGAATTTAAGCTTAGGGAGACCTCGAAACAAGACCATGTAAGATAATGTTGTTAGTACAAGTTTAGATGAGAACAAAACGTCAGTGCCATATCCAGGGACTTAAGTCTTTGAGGCACTTTGACATGAGACATATCGGAGAGGACGCCTTCATATCTCCAAAGTGCAAAGTATAACAGTTTGTTGCCTAGGAGTCCAGTCAATAGGTCAACACCTTCTAGATTACGTATGAAGCAGGTGTGTTGACGAAAATCAACTTCAAGGTTCGAATCACAGAATTGTCTAACGGAAAAAAAGTTATGTCCAAGTCCTTCCACATAGTAAACCCTTGAGATCGTAACATTTACAATCTGATAATCACCATATCCCATAATCTTTGCCATGTGATCATTTTCGAATTTAACTATACCCAAAAACTTATTAACGAAATTAGTGAGCTGAGAGCGATCTCTGGTCATATGCTTGGAGGAGCCAGAGTCTAAATACCAGAGAACAACTTGGACGACCTGTATTTATCAAGAGAGGAAGATGGAACATCAAAAACTATGGATCCTCAAGATTGATTGGGTTCCTTTTTGTTAGCATATACAGATTTAAGAACCTTAGATTTGCTAACAGGAACATTAGTTTGAGATTTCCTAGGTTTCCTTGAGTAAACCAATGTTATAACAAGCTTAGGTGTTTCATTTTCTAGAGAATTTAGTTTCATAAGGGGTACTTCAGTAGTTGTGGTAATCCTAGTTAAAGGCCACACATTTCCTACTATAGTGAAGTTCCGACCAGTAGGTCTCCAGTTGTATCCAATATTTGTAAACACCTTTCCTGTTGGTTTCCAAACTTTTCTCTTTGAACTTTTCTTAACAGATTTAGATTTTTTACGAGTACTCACATTATTGATAAAATTAAGAACACACAAATCATGATTATCATAAAGCATGCAACCATTACACTTAACACATTTAAGTTTAGAATTCGCATTAAGCTTGTAATGATGCATATGAGCAGTTCCTTTAGGTTGAACAACACAATCTTTATTTTTTAAACTAGATTTAACTTTCCTAAGGTGGGCTTCTACTTTATTCTTCTAAGTACTACTTGGTGTTTTCTGAATCTTATCTTTCTTTGTTTTGCCTGAAGGCTATGATCCGCTAGCACTAGTAGACGGTTTTACTCTTGTAGAAGACAACATATGTTTGTTAGAAACTAGGTTTGATGTAGAGGATATTTTTGTGATTGTGTTTCCTAAGGATGTGACGGGCTCAGTGAATCTAACTCTTTTATTCTTGTTCTTTGGGTCGTAACCACTAATTGTTCACCAGAATTGTTGATACTAGGTCAGGTTTTACTGATGTTTGTAAGCAACTCCTGAATTAGTTTAGTATATCTATAGGTAGATTCTAAAGAATGATCTAGAGGATAACTTGCTCTAACATGATCAACTAGATCCCTAAGAACTGTAGCTTCTTCCTGAGTGTGCTTAATATAGGCAGAGTGAGCTGTCCTTTTATTTAACAATTTAGGGGTTATTGATTCCACATCAATCTTAAGCATCTCTGGATCAATAGTGTGTTTCGTAACAACATTATCAACTAGTGCTTTTCCTTTAAGTTTCCTTAAGTCATCCTTGAGAGCTATAATTTCCAAAACTTTTTCCTAAAGACTAGCATTTAAATCAGAGATTTCCACAGACTTTAGATTGACTTGATTAATTAAATCATCACATTGTTCTTTTGATCGAATATGTGTTGGTTTAATTGAGTCATAAAGTTGCTTATAGGTCTGTTTCAAATGCTCATTCTCAGCAATAAACTTTGACACCCTATGATCCTATTTAATATTTATTGTTTCAATCTACTCTAAGTCCTTTTTAATGTTATCCTCATTCACTTTTCCACTTAGAATTTGATTCTCTCTTTTAACTTCTTTATGACCATGTCTTTCTCTTAGGACTGAGCTTTCAATTCATTTAATTCAAACAATTGATCAAAACTTGGAGCACTTTGATTTGAAATAGAATTGTCCTTTTGAAAAATTTCCTAATTAAGTTGAGTATCAACTTCTAAAGAGATACAAGGTTTTTCAAGAGTGGTAAAACCTTTAAACAGTTGA
Source organism: Tanacetum coccineum (assembly GCA_026074375.1). Lineage (NCBI taxonomy): Eukaryota > Viridiplantae > Streptophyta > Magnoliopsida > Asterales > Asteraceae > Tanacetum > Tanacetum coccineum. Next base: position 11,011 of record BQNB010073053.1, read on the forward strand.
TCATAAATCTCTTTTTCAACAAAATCCTTTTTGTTGAGAAGCTCAGTCTCAACTTTTAGACACTTTTCACATTCATGCACATTCACATAGACATTATCCACAAAAGAATATCTTTGTTAATGACTTGTTCCAAGAGTCGTTCATTTTCTTTCAAAACTTGATTCATCTTCACTTCAATTATTTTTTACTCAAAACGATGTTGCTCTACAGCCTGTTCCATTTGATGGAAGACATTTTTTGGACTTCAAAAAGTTCACCAATCAAATATTGATCGAATGTATTAAATAAGTCCTTCAGAGCTTTTACAAATGGAATTATTTCATCCCTAAAACAAGCTTTTGTATGCTTGAACCCCCACGAGCCCTCAATGATGGCTGTGGGTGTGGTTATTTATTTGACAACCACGTCAAAACCAGCAAGATGGTCTTCAAACTTGTATTAACCATGCTGACTTTAGGAAGTTCTTTTGGAACCTCAACTTTTGTGGGTCTACTAGAAATAGTGGGTTCTGGAGAATTCATAGAATTCTGAGACCAAAAGGCTTGTTCAGCAGATAATTCAGTTTGTGGAACAATCTTTTTCAAAATCTTATGAAAGTTGATTAGGACGGCATAACCGACTGGGTGTGTATTAACTTTCTTTTCTATATCATAGGATCTTTTTGTTTTAAAAGCATTTTTGAAGACTTATATTTCAGCAAGCATTATGGTCTCTTCGAGTACAAAGATCACAATGCACTCGTTTAGGTTGATTACATGCCATCATAAAGCTTTGTTCCAATGCCTGAGCTTTTTCAGATAGAAAGGATTTTGAACTAGAGCTTTTTTAGTGGTATGGATCTAGAAAACTGAGGTTTCGTCAAACATGTGAAGTTTATGCAGATTGATCTCTTTTAAAAACAATATTATCTAGTTGTTTGATCTTCTTTTCTAACGCAATCTCTTAATCGATGTTCCTAGATTCTTCTTTCTTAAAGTCATTTTTCAGAAGAGTAACTGTTTGTATTAATGATTCCTTTTCTTTTAAATCTTCAAAAAGAGTTTGTTTAAGATGATCAATCTCTACAGACGGTGCACTTGAATCTGAAACGTTATTATTACTCTTTAAATCAACATTTTGTCCTTCTTTAAACACTTTAACTTGTTCCTTATATCTCTCATGCTCAGCAGTTAAAGTATCATTGACACTTTTATTTTCTAGATTTATCTTGGTACAATTAACTACTAGGGTTTTCAGTTATTCAATCACAGATAATATCAGTGCATCTTGTTGTGCAGAGGAGTTAGAATTCTAAACAGCTGCTTGTTGTGATTCAATCACATACTGAGAATAAAGAATGATATTGCTATCACTGGTTATTTCAGTCTCTGAGTGGTTCATAACATTCGACTGTTCATAAGATGGCATCGCCTGCACAACTTGATTGATCATATTATTATTCATATTATCATGATTGTGTACCTCGGCAAGAGCATCTGAACCATAATGAGATAAATTCACCATGAGAGTAACTTTGGCAGTGTTAAGTTTATCACAATCAGAGTCATATGCATCTAAATCATCAGCTTGATAAGCAGCATTGTGAGTAATGACAATCTGTGTGGTTTGTCCTTTTGGAATTCCTGGATCTGCCAAAAATGCAAGTTCCTCCTCATGTAGAATTTGACCACTTGCTTGAGCTTGTACCAACAACACTTTATCCTTAAACCAAGAATCATCTCGTTTCCTCTTAGGTTTAGTGTACTGTTTGGACATATGGCTTTCCCCTTTGCAGTTGTAACAGATAACAGTCCTTTGTTTCCCATAATTGCTTCCACTTGCTCCTAGAGTGTATGACCTTGTAGTACCCGCAGCTAAGGAAGTTTGTCTCCCCTGAATTGGGTGTAATGTCACTCTTCCATTATTAATGATAGCTTGTTGCCTAGGGTTTGACGAATTCCTCAGCTGATTATTGGTAGTAGGGTAGCAGGAAGTGACAACAGCAGTCAAGAAAGACATCATGTGATTGATGGCATCAATGGGATCATCACCTTTCTAGAACACTGGAACAATTAGACCTGAGTCTGGTTAGGAAAATTCAGATTGTTGGTTAATTGCGGAGCATATTCCAATTAAGGGAAGATGATGATGGAGAATAAACGTTGTGGTGAATTGATGATTGATAATCATTAGATGGATAAGTGATTGAAAGAGGTGTTGATGATTGATGAGTTGAGTATTGTTGAGACTGATAAGGTGATCCATACTGTGGAGACTGATATGGTGAAACTTGTGGTTGAAATTGAGTGTTTTGGTATGATTTTTAATGAGTTTATTAAGGAGACTGAGTCATCTGATGGGTTGCAACCAATGCAAGCAAATAAGCATGAATCTGATCAATGTTAGTTGTGTGAAAATCCCAAACCAGTTTGACATCAGTCACAAATTTGCTCCACTCAAGAGGAAGAGTATTCAAAAACTTTGTGTTCAATTGAAATTATTCCAGTTTCATGTTGTAGATGTTCATGTCATTGAGTAGCAGTGAAAATCACAAGTAGAATTCACGTAGTGTTTCCCCTTCTTATAAGCAAACTTATCAAATTCATCATAAAGCTTACACTCCCTTTCCTGTTTTATCAATGAAGTTCCTTGCATGAGAAGTTGAATTATTTCCTAAAGTTCCTTGGCGACTTTATGATTGCTAACCAATGCATAGACCTCGGGTGGTAGTCCTTGGAGAATGATATTTGTTGCCTTGATATCATAATCTGCTTGAATTGCTTTCGTAGCAGATAACTCAAAAAATTTCTTTGGTCTTGTCACTCTATTTTCCTCAATTGAAGGCCAGATGAGTAGACCATTCTCAACGGATTCAGGGATCATTCGTCCATGTTGTCTATTCATCATTTATAGCTCCATTCTGCTTTTCGAAGAATCATACATATCCCTTTCCAACATAGGTAGACGATTGTCAGTACCCGAAAGAATCGATTTGTCAGCAAGAGTCGTCATTGAGAAATATGTATGTTAAAAGATTACTTGTTTGATCGGACGGTGGCAGAAAGAAATTGTGTTTAAATAAGTTATCTTTTAAGTGATTTAAGTCTTGAAACTACACGAGATTTTACAATTCTTGACAAAACCAAGAAAGACACATAAATGTTTCACAGGATTTTACAAGTCAAAAAAATAAACCGTATAATTTTAGAAATTTGAGTTGTTCGACTCAGGTTATTCGACTCAGGTTGTTCGACTCAAGTTGATCGACTCAGGTTATTCGACTTGAGTTGTTCAACTCGGGTTGTTCTACTTGGGTTGTTCAACTCAGGTTGTTCGACTTGAGTTGTTCGACTCAGGTTGTTCGACTTCAACAGTGACAAAACTCAAAATCTCAAAAACACAAAAAACACTTTTTTGATCGGTTTTTTTGCAAAAAATCTTGTACAACTAGTATTACCAACCCTATAGGAACAAGAAAAATGAATACTTTAAGGTTTTTAAGCCGAAAAATTCAAAATCAAGATTTTGTTCTTTGTAAACGTTTTTGAACACAAAAGTGACAAAAAATGTTAGTTTTTAAGATTCAAAGCTTGTACACCTATATCTTAAAGATACTAGACCAAATTTACCAAGGTAAATGATCTTTTAGTGTCCACAATAGCTTCGAAAATAAAAAAATAAAGAGAAAGGATGAATCTTGCAAGAAACCCACGAACCAAAAACAAAACTTAAACGCAAAAACTAAAAACACCACTCCATAGCTTTGATACCAATTGTAGACTAATCTAATAACGTACTAGATGTGAGGGTAGAGAGAGAGTGGGTTGGATGAACACTTAGAGAGAGAAAGAACATAAAAGAGAAAACTTTATTAATGTGTGAAAAATGAACAACCAACCACCTCTCCAAGGCATGGAGAGGTGTTTATATACTTATAATAGATGGTGGGCTTGGGCTTACATGGGTTTATCCATGGGCCTTTAGCTAACTAACTATGTAAGTTTCCAAAAATTACTTAATGAGCTAACGACTGTTATATATGAAAGAGACCAACACTTTCCTAGGAATTTTGTATTCCTAACAATATCATCAACTGTTTTGCTTGTGTTCCAATCAAGATAAAAAGTAGGAGGTCTTTTAGGTTTCGTAAACCAGTCCTTTGGATCAGCCTTAACACTAGGAAGTTCATTAGTCTTACCTATGTCTTCTCCTGGATTTTGTGACATTTGAGCATCTCCAGCATCAAACACTATCTCCTCTGCTTTAGCAGGCTTGCCAGTAGATTTTGGCTGAGATTTGGTGGTGCATTTGGAGGTATCAGTTGACTTTACCTTCTTTGATGGTTTAGCGTCTTTACTCGTCTTCTTTCTCTTTAACCCTTGGTCTGGTCCAGCAAGAGGGTCTTCATCTCTGTCAGCATCATATGGCTTTCTTTTCTTTAACTTGTCAGCAACCCCTTTGTCCATGGCATCTTCATCCTTAAGTATAGACTCCATGAGAGCATGATATAGAGCCATGTGCTTGGGATTTCTGTCAAACGACTTGGATTTAGTCATATTTTTAAACAAGGTTATTTTCTGATCAAATTCTTTTAGTGTAACTTTATTAGATGAAGTTATGGTATACTGAGACTCTTGTTGTTTTGCTGCATGCTCCATCTTGATTTTGCGAATATCTTCAGCACTTTTATGAAGTTTCTATTGCTGTTTGAGCACATCTATGAAATCTGCTAGAACGAAGAGCTCCATAATGAATTCTACAGTATGTCTCTGGAGCAACTTATGAAGAGCATCATCCAAACTTGTTCGAAGGTACTCTTTTACAGCCGCTAAAACTTCAGATTTGATTGTTGCAAGGAGTACTGAAGAGTGATTAACAGTTTTGAGCTCTTTGACTTCCTTTTCTATGTTCGATACTCTAAGATGGATAGTAGAAAAGGTGTTAGATTCTTGAACTACAGGAGTTGAGGTTGTAGCTTCAGTAATTATTGGTGTTAGGATTGGTGTTGAATGTAGAGAATAAGGAATGAATGGAGGAATGGTTGTTGCAGGAACTTCGGCAACAGTTTCAAGGATTGATGAAAGAATTGTGGGTTCAGGGATTACTGAAACTGGTACAATGAGCAAGAAGAATGGATACTTGGATTTTCATGTTGAACTTAGACATCCAACATAGAAATGATTTTTGTCTCTATCGAGGAAATGTTATCAAGGTTGAGAAATATACTACCATAGTTTGATGAAACAAATTGGCTGGAACTTGCAATCTGAGCAGGAGCAGCAGTAGTTGCTGCTTGAGCTTCATCTTGAACTTGAGCACTTGCATCCTGTTGATTAACTTCCTCGAGCTCAGCATTTACCTTTTCAGCATTAGTCATCTCTTCATCACCTTTCCATTCATCAGCAGGCTCTACATCTTTCAAGTCCACATTCACATCATCATATATTTCTTTATTAATATGATCATATTCTTCATCATCTATATCATTTGTTTCATCATCTGTAGGTACATAATCTTCAGGTGTATATACAAACTCATCTTCTTATGTTTCTTCTTTATTATCTGTCTTTTTAAGATCATCAAATTCAGTTATTTCATCATTACCTTCTTGATCATCATCATCATCATCATCATCATCATCACTAACTCCCCAAGACTGATACTTACTTTTTGAAGAATCAACTTTGCTCACATCAGGAACCCTTAGTTTTAAACAAGTTCCTTTATGTGTGTCAATATACTTGCCTTTTTGCTTATCAGGAACCTCTGGTTCTAAACCAGCTCCATCACCTGAGCCACCTGCTTGATGTAAGTATGTTTCATGTTTTCTTCTTTTAATAGCCTTCTTCATTTGAACTTCGTCAAGTAAAGCAGCTTCAGACAGCAAATCAATTCCTTTGTTTCTTCTAGCCTTTATTGGTGTCTTCTTCTTTGACACAGATACACTAGGAGTGTCTCTCATTTGAACACCAGATGGTTGTCTTGTGGCAGCAGGTTTCTTGGCAGGTTTCTTTATAGGCTCTTCAATAATGACAGGAGTTTTCTTCTTTGAAGGAGAGGCAAATTTCTTCCACTTCCTAGCTTTCTTGGGAGTTGTTGCTCCTGTAGAAAATGCTAGATAGGACTGATAGCTATGAGAGTTCTGCATCTTTAGATTAGTCATCTCTATAGGAATAAGTGCTCCATACGCTTGATATTCCTTAGTTTTGGAGACAAATTTCAAAGAGCCTAAGATATTGTCTTCCTGTATTGTATTCATGAACCGTCTGTTCCTCATAGATATTGACTTATCTTTGGAAATGAGGTGTTGGATGATAGCCTTAGTAAATCTTGGATAGGTCATATTCCCCTTTCTTGCAGCACTGGTATTTATGTTGTCTATCTGGAACATGAAGTCTTCCCAAAGTAGTTCAACATAATCAACATTCTTGTTGTAGAACATCCCCCATAGGATTTATACTCTTGAAAGTCTAATCTTATCAAGACCTATGGTTTTTCCAGAAAGGCATGTGTTGATGATAGCAGTGAAGGTTCTTCAAGGTTGGTGCATGTGGTTAGTAAACACCTTAGTGACAGATTCAATGTCTCTTTTATATCCTAGTTCCTTGATGAATGAAGCAATTTCTTCATCTAAAGAAGGAGGTTCAACAAACTCTTAGTTTGGAAGTTTAGGACATATTTGGAGAATGTCACGAAAGACTTCTACATCAACTTTTCACTTTTTCTTGTCCATCTTGAACTGGTACGAAGAAGAGTCTTTAATCTTTGTGATGGTGCACCAGAACTGTTGCATATATATTTCTGGGACTTCTGTTGTGATTAGGAAAGTTGGGTAGAGAGGAGAGAGTGCAAGAGCATCCAATACAACTTGATAAGTAGGTTCCTTCTATGTCATTGTAGGTATGATTCTCCTTCTTTTTACCCCATTGTTGCATTGGCAATCTTTGAAATCGATCTCACTAGGTTTTGCGACCTAGGTGTTGTAAAGAGCAGTTTGTTAAGATGGAGTAATCATGGTTATGCTAGAATTGGTCCGAATATAGTTTATTATACATAGAATGATGTTATATATATAGATATATGAATATATATGTTATATTATTATATTATATATATATATATATTATATATATATATATTATTACTAATATTATTGATTGGCAATTTGTTTCATGTATATAGTTTTAAGAAGCAAGTTTTGATAATTAACTAGGGATTAAACACAGTTTATTAGGCATACAGTTATAACATAGGTCGATGATCAAAGATTAGAAAGTCAACTTGGAAGGTCAACAGAGTAACAATTGGTCAAACATAGTCAAATAGGCAACACAGATATAATTCTAAGAAAAATACCCTGTATAAATCACCTAGTGAAAAATTGCAGGTATAAATCGCTTAGTGCAAATTTCATGTATAATAGTGTAAATGCCATGTATAAATCGCCTAGTGTAAAAATTTGTGTATAAATCGCCTAGAGTATGTGTATAAATCGCCCAATGTTATTTTCAGGTACAAATCGCCTAGTGTATTTTACACGTATAAATCGCCTAGTGTAAATTTTTGTATAAATCGCCCAGTGCACTTTTGCACGTATAAATCGCCTAGCACAATTTTTTTTGAAAATACCAACCTAAATTTTTAAGCTTCTATATCAACTAAACATGATCCTTAGATACCACAACAAACACATGAATTATTTTTAACAAGATTTTACCATAAAAATACAACTTTTGCTATGAAATGAGTATAACGACTCGAATAATCAAGATATCAAGTTTTTGTTGTTTAGCATGGATTTTATCACTTTAACACATTCAAGGATACATTTTAGCACTTCTTAAACACAACCCCAGAACATTTTCATGTTCTTACTAAATCCCCTAAAATTCGACCAAAGAATCAATAATAACACAATCAATACTTAACCCTATTCAAAACTGCTATAGTCGAGTTATCTACATCCCTAGATGAACAAAACCGTCCAATCAATTTAAGATTTAACACACTTTTGATTTTGAGGAACCCTAGCTCAGTTTCTAGGGATTTCGAGCCAAATCGAGTATTTTTGACAAATTTTGTAACATTTCACATTTTCAGATCATTTCCTGACTCAATTATTTTCATTATTTATTTTTAGGGTTTTACGCGTTCGCTTTTAATTATCATCTCATAGTTAAATCGCGTAAACTAAAAATCATCATTCAACGTAAACGGACACCAAACAAGTTAAAGTTTACATCTAGCAAGTGTTATATGATTATTAAGAGTATAATTTATAACTTTTCCTATTTTATTTTTATTGGTTACGTAAAACGCTTACGTTTCATAATAAATTACATTTAGGCATACCCGGAAGCACCAATACCCATCTATACTCAACCAATACCCACTTTCATACCCAATACACAAAAATTAACTCATTTCTTTATCTATAAACTAATAGAACCAGATCCAAGCAACCTACATAAAATAAAACACAAAACTCCCCAATAAGTCTTTCATTACAAGTTGTAACCTTACAATTATGTACCCTAAATCCCACATTACTAGAAATTGGCTTGTCAAGAGTACTTCCCCACCATTTCTAGCCGTGCATGGGTCTTGGAAGGAGGAGAGCTCTTTGCATTTGTACTTGAAACCACTAACACCCCATAGTTTGATTTAAGGTAGTAGTAGGACTTCCCAAGATGCTATAAGTAGTAAGTCATAAGTAATCTAGTCATACACTCTTTCCTTACAAGAAAAATAAATTATACTCTCTATTTCATAAGCCAAAACCCATGGCATACATTAATAAAACTAGGGTTTCATCTAGCTTTTGGTTCTAAGGTATTCCAAGCATACAAGCATTCATTCCAAATATATCTAAGGTTACTCAAGGGCATTTCAAGCTTGGATTTGGGTTAAACAAGGATTAATCAAGAAAATTTATTTAGGGTTTTCTTGATTAGGGTTTTGAATTTGGAAGCCTTGCTAGCATTTTTATCTTGTGTCCATCATCCTACTCATCTCCTGTAAGGTCTAATTTAAGTATTTCATTTCCATTCATTCATTTTCTTATGTGTACATACTTGTTATATATGTTAAACACCACCTAGATTTATTTTTGTAATATATGAAGTATGTTGAGGCTTATATAATTCAAATTTATTATATACCTTGATTAAATAACACTTCAAATGGAATTACACATTATATATGATAGAAAACTTAATTTGTATTGAAATTTAATTACATGTTTATGTATAAAAGATCATGAGGACATGGTTTTCACTGGGACAATTGTTATGGACTTTTAGAGAACTTAATATATGTAATATATATGATAGAAAACTTGGTAAAAGAATTGTACAAAAGCTCTTAACAAATGGAAGTATAAAACTTATTTTATAAACAAAAACATGAAAAATATTTTGGTACCTACTGTTTGATTTCATCAAATAACATATATATTTTATATTTTATTTAATTAATACTTATCACAAGCATCGTAAGCATATAAGAAACTTGAAAAACAGAGCAATAACAAAGGAGATATGACATTTTTAAGTTTACAATAATTAAATGTATAAAAGTTATTTTATAAAAATAGTTACTATTTGAGATCTGATATATTAAGAGAGATATTTTATAAAGATAGTACTTTTCATGACGAATCCAAACATGTAAGAAACTTGAAAAACGGATTTTAAATGAAGGTGATACGTTATTTACCAAACTCACTCAGAAGAAAGCCGCCTTTGAATGGGGTGACAAGCAGGAAGCAGCTTTTCAGACATTGAAGCATAAGTTGTGTAGCGCACCCATCTTAGCTCTCCCTCAAGGAGCTAAGAACTGTATTGTTTATTACGATGCATCACATAAAGGATTGGTTGCGGTATTGATGCAAAACGAGAAGGTAATTGCTTATGCATCACGACAGCTGAAGATTCATGAGAAAAATTATACTACCCATGATTTGGAACTTGGTGCAGTGGTATTTTCTCTAAAGATTTAGAGGCACTACTTGTATGGAACCAAGTGTATTGTGTTCACGAATCATAAGAGCCTACAACACATACTTGACCAAAAGGAGTTGAATATGAGGCAACGTCGTTAGTTAGAGTTGCTCAGTGATTACGATTGTGAGATTCATTATCACCCGGGGAAAGCAAATGTTGTTGTTGATGCTTTGAGCATGAAAGAGAGAATTAAACCATTAAGAGTCCGATCCTTAGTGATGACTATTGGTTTGGATCTTCCTAAACAAATCTTGAATGCTCAGACCGAAGCACAAAAACCAGAGAATCTCAAGAACGAAGATGTAGGTGGTATGATCAGGAAGGATATACTGAAGGAAAAGTTAGAACCCTGTGCTGATGGAACCTTATGCTTTAACGGCAGGAGTTGGTTGCCATGTTATGGTGACTTGAGGACTGTGATCATGCACGAGTCCCATAAATCAAAATACTCCATCCATCCGAGTTCTGACAAGATGTACCAGGACATGAAAAATCTATATTGATGGCCCAATATGGAGGCCGACATCGCCACCTACGTTAGCAAATGTTTGACATGTGCTAAAGTCAAGACTAAACACCAAAGGCCATCGGGTTTGTTAGTACAACTCGAGATACCCCAATGGAAGTGGGATAATATCACTATGGATTTTGTCACAAAGCTTCCTAAGTCATCGCAAGGATATGACACCATTTGGGTAATTGTTGATCGACTTACTAAGTCTGCAATCTTTACACAAATGAGAGAGACTGATTCCATGGAGAAATTAGTGAGAATGTACCTGAAGGAGGTAGTTACGAGGCATGGAATACATTTCTTGATCATTTGTGATCATGGCCCTAGATTCATATCAAATTTCTGGAGGTCACTTCAAAAGGGTTTAGGTACTAACTTGGATATGAGTAATACGTACCATCCGTAGACTGATGAACAAAGCAAGAGAACTATCCAAACTCTCAAGGATATGCTACGTGCTTGTGTGATCGACTTTAGAAATGGTTGGGATAGACATTTGCCACTGGTTAAGTTTTCTTACAACAACAGTTATCACGCTAGCATCAAGGTTGCACCTTTTGAGACACTTTACGGTAGAAAGTGTCGTTCACCTGTTTGTTGGGCCGAGGTCGGACAAGTTCAACTCACCGGTCCAGAAATGGTCAAGGAGACAACTGAGAAGGTCATTTAGATCAAGCAAAGAAGGCAAGCCACTCGTGACCGACAAAAGAGTTATGCCGACTTAAAGCGTAAGCCGATGGAGTTCCAAGTTAGGGATAGAGTTATGCTCAAAGTTTCACCTTGGAAAGGGGTCGTATGTTTTGGCAAACGGAGGAAATTAAACCCTAGATATGTTGGACCTTTCAAGCTGCTGGAAAAGATTGGAACTGTTGCTTACAAGCTTGAGCTTCCTCAAGAATTGAGTAGAGTTCACAATACGTTTCATGTATCCAACCTGAAGAAATGTTATTCTGACGAACCATTAGCCGTTCCGTTGGAAGGACTCCATGTGGATGACAAGCTCCGTTTTGTGGAAGAACCCGTAAAGATCATGGATTGGGAAGTCAAACGGTTGAAGCAAATCCGTATCCCAATTGTCAAGGTTTGATGGAACTTAAGGAGAGGTCCTGAGTTTACATAGGAACGCGAAGACCAATTTCAAAAGAAGTATCCGCATCTCTTCACTAAACTCGTACCTTCATCAAGTGTTGCAACTTGAGCCTTGAGGATAAGGCTCTTCTAACGGGTAGAGACTGTAACATTTCACATTTTTAGGTCATTTCCCGACTTGTTTATTTTCATTATTTATTTTTAGGGTTTTACGCGTCCGCTTTTAATTATTATCTTATAGTCAAATCGCGTAAACTAAAAAAATCATCATCCAACGTAAACGGACACCAAACAAGTTAAAGTTTATATCAAGCAAGTGTTATATGATTATTACGAATATAATTTATAACATTTCATATTTTATTTTTATTGGTTACGTAAAACGCTTACGTTTCGCAATAAAATACATTTAGACATACTCGGGAAATACCTAGACTTATCTAGACTCAAATCAATACCCACTTTTATTCCCTAAACAATCTTTGTGTCATTAAGCCTATAGGGGACAGTTATGATTAAACATAACACAAACATAAGACAAACATTATATACTTTTAGATATTAACCAACTTAAGTACATAGAAGCTCATATATCTAAACATTGTCTAATCATGTGTACACTCAAATCCTAGGCGTCCAATGGTATGGGAAGGAGCAAAAATCACTTACATACCCTTACAACATGTACCCTTAACCTATAGCATACAATAGTTAGTTTAAGGATGAAGGTTTAGTTAGTTTAAGGTTAAGGAAAATTTAAACACTAACACACTTTGCCTTGTTTTTCTTTCATTTCACACGGCACAAGGAGCATTGGGTAATACACACAAATCTTGGCTAAATCTTGTAGCTAAATCTTATACAACATAGGATTAATTAAGGCAATGTACTTAACAAATCTTATACAAGATTTGTATCTTGTGTTTTGTAACAATCCGTATTTTTGACCAATGAACGACGTCATTAAATTCACTATTTATTTTTTTCTCTCTCGTGCGCGTTTACTTTAATTCTCATCACATAATTA